>JAQFZZ010000279.1:0-22469 GCA_034696405.1 Isotoma caerulea | reverse complement strand
CAAATAGACCCAATGGTTTCCAATAGTTCAATAGATAACTGACGATACTTTCTTAGAGCGTTGTGAATGGTTTATTACATATGTTTTTAAACCATGACATGAATCCTTGTTTTCAAGTACGATTAGAATACTTCGTACACAGAACTTTTTAAAGTTATGTTTTAACCTTTCTTCTGTTGAACATCCTATATTTAAGGACTTGTAGTTTCAGAGGACGTTTTTGATTTCCGCTAATTTATTTTGCAACGAATTCTGCTCTTTCTGAAGGGCGGCGAAAAATCTCCATTGGGGTGTGCCTTGTGAAATTTTAAAGACTTTTGTTTATTGTGCCAAACCTTCTATGAAGTTGGGAGTTCAGAAGTGTATCAGAAATTTTAAGAAAATGATCTCAGCTTCAACGATCTTGGCAAATTACTTTAATCAATTTTCAGTGTCTTTTACAAATAATTTCTTTTGGATGATCCTTTTTATCTGTGGAAATGCTGAAGTGCCTTTAACGTTCTTTTTAAGCACTTAACAGTATATACATAAAATGCTTCAATTTCTGCTTTCCTTTGGATCTTCCAGAAACTCTTTAAGCAAATATAATGTTTGTAACTGTTTCCGACATGTAAGAATTACATACTTATTAATTTCAATGACGTTTCTAAACCCGATTCCTCTTCAACATAGGTATTTTTAAATTTTCCCTCAAATTTAATACAGACTGTACATTTGAATGGCCCTATGGTAATTAATTTCTTACGCTTGAACTAAAACTGTAGTTGATTAAACATTTCAAAATTTTAACATAGCCGATTCATTTTAAACTATGCTGTGACACAACATCACGTTTAAGTTTCAATTAATGCATACTGGCGGAATCAGCTTATTATTGGTTGCAAAGAAAAGATGTTTGCTCTGACAAAATTGTCATTTGTTTAATGCTGTTTGTTTTTTCCGAACTAAAGTCCAAATGCATTGAAGGAAGAAAATTGTATAGCATTTTGCTTTCTATAAATTCTTGTTTTCGTTGGTACGTGATTTATCAGCAAGTACTTTTGACGATTTTATAGTTTAATTTAATTAAATGGAAGTCATAATTCATCAGAAATGAAGCAGTAAGTATGTCCATGAAATGGTATATTTATACGGGACAGACTTTTTTATCCATGAGTGCCCCCAACACACAACAAACACCAATAACCATTTATTTAACCACGAAATCCCTTGCGAAGATTCCTTAACACTATTGGACGTATGTAAAAACACATCTGTACACTTAGGGATGATGGGTGGAAAGTTTCATGAACCAGGAAATCATTCACAAAGATTCCTCAAAATAGGACGTATGTAAAAAACACATCTACACTTAGGGATGATAGGTGCAAAGTTTCATGGACCAGGAAATCCCTAACTTGCAATAAATTAGCTAAAATAGCAAAAACATTCATAGTTAAATTTTTCATTTTAAATAATAAAAACAAATACATTAAATAATTCAAAAACAAATTATAACAAATAAATTAAATTATTATGTAATGAATAATTTAAAAACAAATAAAGTTAATTAAATAACAAATAATTAACAAGTGAATACTCAGTCTACGTTGCTATCGTGGATTGTTCAGGTTCCATCCACTATGGAGATTGTGGATTGCTGCGATTGTCAAACAAGTAGGCACAGTAATAGAAACCTGTGCAGATGGGGCACCGGAAGTACGGTGTCCTACAGAGTGGCGAAGCGTTAGGACCATTAATCCTCCTACAGTTAAGTTATAGTGGATAATGTACCTAATTCAACACCGGTACACGTTGGATGTAGTCTTGCAAGCATTCGTTCTGAAAATAATGACTATAGACGACCATGTCATGGCTATAACCAGGGGTGACAGCCGCCTTCCATGCCAGTACGGCCCTTAAAGCGGGGAATTTGCGGACAGGTTCCAAACAAATTGGACAGTTTCCGAGCGACATTTCCTTAAGAAAAATCAAAATATATTACATTAAAATATTGTTAAATGGAAACAGTCGTCGACAATTCAATGTTGGTATATATAAAATAATTGTAATAATTTCATCTTAATGCGTCAACTGGAATTACCAGTTTGACGATTTGAAGAGGAGAATTGGGCTGAGTGAGGGAAGATGGTCAAAACAAATGCAATTAGAAATGCTTTAATAAAGCATTACAATTGTCAGTCAAGTAGGCCACATTATTTTAAAATTAATTTTGCCAACTTGAATCTTCTGAAAGAGTCTACTAAAATTGTAAAAGGCCTCTGATCTCTAACTAGGATCATAAGTAAAGACTTGTGCATTACTTTACTTATAATAATCTTTTTTCTTTCCTTCAAAGCGAACAGAAGTTGTTCGCTGTTCTATTCGTTCGTTGCAAGTGAACAAAATTTGTTAGAGAACGCTGTTCTCGTCGTTCGTTGCAAGGGAACAGAAGTTGTTCGCTGTTCTCTTCGTTCAATATTTCGCTAAAGTTAAGACAACAAATGGAACTAAATCCAGCCATGCTCCAATCAGTCTTTACGCTATCTGAAGGTAAAAGTCAAAGGAGTCTTTCTTCTAATTTAAACTGCAACTCCAGGAAGAAGTCAAAGGAATCTATTTTAGTCTAATTTAGACTATAAATGAACGCAAAACTCAAATAAACAGCATTGTATATGCTGTATAAACCAAGTCCGTAAGTTTATTTATGATATCATAGCAACCTAAAAAGTAAGCTATAAATCTCTTTGTTTGACCCTTTTAAGGTTTTCTAGAAAACTTTAACTGAACTTTATCTCCAATACTGAATTTTATTGCTTTACGACCTGAATCTACTGAGAAGAGAAATTCTGTCTTGTTCTTTGGCCAGAACCTTTATCACTAGATCCAATACATCTTGGAAAGATTTCGTGGAATCTGAATTTATATTTGAAGTAGGATTTGTTATATTAAATTCGTATGAAAAACGAGGTTCTCTATTTAAAACAATTTTTAAAGGAGATAATTTCGTTGTCTCTTGTTGTGCTTTATTATAAGCATATCCTAACTGAACTAAATGTTAATCCCAATTATTATACTAATTGACATAATGTGAGATCATATTGCTCAAAGTCTGATGAAGCCTTTCAGATGACCCAATTACTTTGCTAATATAAAGTGTAATAAATTTATGGGTTACACGATGAAGTTTAGGATGTGCATCTAATACTTTTGAAACATAATTTGTTCCTTTATCTGATAGTAAAAACCTAGGACATGAAACTCTGCCAACGATCTCTTCCTCCAAACATTTTGCTACTGTTTCTGCTTTCTGATCCGATCTGGCTCTGAACTCTGCCCATCGCGAAAAGTTTCAAACCGCATTAATAATCTAAACATTATTTTTGGTGGTGGAGGGTAAATTATCCATTATATCGGTAGATACCATTTACCAACATTTCAAATGGATATGAGGGAATGGGTAAATGTCCTAACAAGACTTGTTACTTGCCATAATGTCTTTTTTGTTCAATAGACGATTGACATGTTTGCATAAACTTATATAAATCTAACTTCATTGAAGGGAAGTGACCTGAAACTTAAATGGCATGGATTAAAGTTAAAATTTTAATTCTCATTACTTTTAGGATAAAATGTCAACTATATCGTTGTTGTATATTCAGTAAAATGTTATCTATGATGATGCATTCTTTATTGGGTTGGAAATGCATGTCCATTCGAACTATCTGGCATTCTATATCATGCAGTTGCGTTTCAGCTAATAAAGATAGAGACAAAGAAAAATTTAAATTTGGAATTTCGATTGCATTTACTTAAAACTGGTAATCTTGACAATCCATCCGCTTGTTGGTTAAGCCTACCTTGTCTATAAACAAGACGGTAGTCATGTTCTTGGAGTAATAACGGACAAGTCGTCAATCTGTATGAAATTTTAGTTGTATTTGCAGCGAATTTTAATCCTACGATAGGTTGATGATCGGTAAAAATTGTAAAAAAGTTTCCATATATGCATATATGAAACTGTCTCAAGGCGAGATAGATTGCAAATAATTCTCTGTCAATTGTTGTATATTTTTGTTGGGCCTTATTTAAAGACTTACTCATACACACTATTGGTTTTTCTTGTTATTTTCTTGTATTTGGAGTAAAGTAGCTCCAGCAGAACATCCTGATGAATCTACATAAATATTTATTGGTGTCATCGGACAATTGAGCAAAAATACAGGTGGGGTTGTTAGAATGTGAGGGCATCTACCGCCTCCGCCTCGAGCAATTACTGCCTCCCGCCTTCCGAAAATTCTATATAGACTCATTTTGATGCCTAATCACCCAAAACACCCTAGCAACCACCCAAAACACCCTAGCAACCACACTCAAGACTTTAAATTTGTTATCGTGAGGTGAAAACGTATTCAAAAAGTATCCCAAAGGTTATGTAAAATAGATTAAAAGCTTAAGATACTAATACAAACAAATATTTATAAGTGCTTATTACGATGAAAGAATTCAAAAAAATTAAAAAGAAACAAAAACTTTCAATTTATAAAAATCAAAACATTTATTAAATCAAAAATCAAAGAATAAATCGCTCCAACAGCGTTTTATCATCATCTTGCGAAAATTATTCCGTTCAAAGAAATTAAATGTTAGTGGCTAATTTTTATACTGCACATCTGTCATGTCATCTGCAAACAGTTGGACCACCTTCCCAGCGTAAATTCCGCAGTCAGATGAGTTAACTGTACCCTTATCTGGAGCTTTAATATAAGAATCTAAGCTGAAAACAATAGTCATTCCTAAAAGCTTTTGTAGTCGTTTTTGAATTGACATTGCAATGTCGGCAAAAACTTTTCCCTTTACATCTGGATTTCCACAGACAACAAAGCTATTGTTGGATTCGGCAATAGTTAATTCTGCCGTGTCGGAGTGTTTCCCATTGGTTGATGTTCTCTCCAGCATGACAAGAATTGCATGTGAAGGGCCCCTTGATACAATCTCAAATGGCTGAAAACCGGCGCAAGCCCATCGCTGATGTTCGGAGAATACCTCAACGACCATGATCACCTTCCTCCAATTTTTTCCGAGGTTAAGGATGGAGGCCGCGGAAATAATGGTTTTCTTTTACTGCCCGTGCGGGGTAATTACTCTTGACAGAGGAAGTAGCTAGGAAACAAATAAAAATAATTCCATTATAATACTTAATTTTAAACTTAATACAGCATGAAGGAAATATTTAATAAACGTTTATATTACCTTCATATCCGACGTTACTAAACGTTCGAGATAAGAGGTAATAACATGGAAAGGTACTTCCGTGCCACGATTCGCTAACGCTAGAATTTATTCCCTCTTTCTTGGAGAATAAAAATATTCTGAGTATTTGTACTCGAAAACCCGCAAAGTCTGGGAGTCGCGTAAAATGTAAGCTGCTCTCTCCTTGATCCAGGAATCAACCGCGAGTGCTTCATAAATTGTCAGCCGTTTCTGGTAATCACTTAGATACCAGTGAAGCTTCTCCCAGTCTTAACGAGCTTTCAAACTGGAGTTGCAGCTACAAATTTTGAAAAACTTAATCCAGTCGTTTTTTCTTTCCAAGCGGCAAAACGAAGTTGGCCGGAGTTTGCCATTCTTTAGAACATAACTTGGCAGTGAAGGTGTGCAATTCTTACTATTAAATTACACAATTGGCGTATAGCTGGATACTTTTTACAGTAGCTTTTAAAATGTCTGTAGTAAAAAATTATTCGATTTGTTTTTGATTTACGATAAACGTCAATTTAATCTTATTCAGATTAATATCAAGATTAATATGTTCTTTAAATGACTTTTGTGTTTGATTTTTAATTACAGTCTGAAGTGGACTTTAAAGGGATTCCTTTGAGTTTGATTTTCAATAACAGTCTGAAGTAAGGTTAGTAATGGGTTTTTCAGATTGCTCCGAGTCTGATTATGGTAGCCGAGCTTGAGGTGTCAGACAATACGTCGAGCTTAAGCTACACATAAAGCTAAGATAAGCTAAACAAATTCTATTAAATTTATATTTCGTCGTCTAGAAAAATGTAATTGATGCAATGGTTCAATTTAATTGGCAGTCAGGTCAGGTCATAATTAAGAATAATCCCATTAATTAGAACATCAAAAATGTACCGATTTTGAACTAAACATTTCATTTGCTCTTGATTTTTTTATAGCAACTTTGAATTGGATGCTTTGCTTGATATTTTATTTTCTTGATACTACATAAATTATAAATTCTTGAACTGAAATAAAAATCGTCTAAAAAATTAAACAGTATATTAACCTCATGTCAAATAGGTAGTTTACAGAAGTACACTTTTCCGTTATATTTTTTAAATTTGTAAGCCCTTCATGCGTTATAGGCTATTTATTTCAAAGATATACTTATATTAATGTAATAAATATATGTTCTCTCCTTTTATTCTTAAGTGATACATACTAGCTATATACAAGTTCATTGTTAGTCATAAGTTTAGGAATTGGAAAAATGGTGGGACCAATGTATGTTTCCCACATCTTCACTTGTAAAACCAACTTGATTTGTTATTTTCAAAAGCTTTACTGTAATAGTGAACTTAAGTGATATAATATTCGTAATTTTATAATGTTTTTAAACGCAAGTTGTTTATTAAGTTTGCGTATTTGCATATGGAATGAGGCATAATGCACTATGTAGATGCTTTAAAAATCACACCAAAACCATAAATAAATGAAAATTTTGTTACAAAAATTATCAAATAATGCTCATAGTTAATTTTAAATTGTTTAAAAATTGAAAAACAATTACAGAATATACATCAAACATTACTTTTTCCAATGCGTCACCAACCAAAATGCGAAATTTGTTTCGCTCATTGAAAAAGTATGTAAAAGGAAACCTTAAGCCACGATCTCGATGTGCTCCCATAAACAATAGAGAAATTCCACAATCTGGAGTCTGATCCTTCTTCAACTTTCCCTTGCATTGGGTTCGTATCATTGATATGAGATCAAACTGGACTTCTTTATGCAAAATACGTTCAAAATGTTTTTTAAAATCAAATCCAATGACAGTCAAAAATTTGATTTAGACATTTGTTGTTGGATTTGCTCGACATGTCCAGAAATCATATAAAATGCTAATAATAACACAGTACCTTGACCTTATCAATCACAAACTTGGATAAATATGCATGTATTAAATGGACGGGAACTTCTGTTTTAGGTGCTTTAAGTTCTGTTATCTCTTTTGCTGTAATTTTTTAGTCGAGGTATTTTAAGAACTTCCCTGCAAAAATTTTCAAGTCGCCTGAATTTATCAACAAATCCTTAACGTGTGGTTCACCCCACGAATTTATTATCAAAGCTCCTGCGATTGTAAGACAGGTCCCAGGGCTCATCAGTCAAAGGCGTAACTCATTGAAATATTCAAATGCTCTAGATTTAACCCCACAGTGTATCACTAAAAAGAAATATTTCCAATTGTCTTCAGTTGCTTACTCACAGAAGGATTTCGGACACAATTCTTAATTATTCAAAACAAACTGGAAGTGAAGGTTCGTAATTGTTGCCTTTCACTGCGTTAGCATATCTTCGTATAGCAGTTACAGTAAACTAAACAATTTTTACTGAAAATTAAAAAATCATTATATTATTTTTCATGTCCATTTCAAGGTCATGTTTCTACTTCGAATAAGCAATTAAAAAATAGCTAACTGCATTTTTAACTTTTTTAGATTGCATATTACATTCCATAAAATTTATCGATAAGTTTATAGAGACCGCTGTTGTCTTCGTTCTTGCAAGCGAACAAAATTTGTTAAAGAACAGAGAAAACGCTGTTCTCGTCGTTCGTTGCAAGCGAACAGAAGTTCTTCGCTGTTGTCTTCGTTCAACATCTCGCTGACGTTAAGAGAACAGATGGAACGAAATCCAGCCATGCTCCAATCAGTCTTTTTCAAATGAAATTTAGGCTACCTGAAGGGAAAAGTCAAACGAGTCTTTCTTTTAATTTAAACTGCAACTCAGGGAAGAAGTCAAAGGAGTCTTTTTAGTCTAATTTAGACTGTAATTAATAGTAAAACTCAAATAAATCTGTTTTCGTTGAATTTAGACTGCAAGTAAAATTCAAACACTAGAAGGTGTGTTTTGTATTCTAATTTAAACTGCAACTGTTGAAATAATTGGCTCTTCAAGATGGTAATTTAAGACCGATCTTTATTGCATCAAGCAAAACCTTTTATACCATTTACAAAATAAGTCATAATCATGATCTTAACCTTTTAATTCTTTTTAATTCTCAAAATTGTGAAAACTAAAAATTTTAATTATTTCATTTCAAAAATCTACAACACGTTTTACTTAAATAAATTCTAGGGAAACAATTAAAATATTTCTGAAAACTAAATAAGCATCAGCCAGCATCGTAAATTTACTTAAACTGTATGCAGTTAACTGATTTACCAAAAAGTTAACTAACATTCTCGACATCTATTTGACCAAATAATCAAAACTTTAAATTGAAATGAGAATTGAAAGTTAAAAGTTTGAACTTACTTGTTTGAGACATCCTTGAGTTTCGATAAAACTCCAACGTGTTCTCGGGAAATAGGTAAGCTAACTTTTATAAGTGGTTTCAGTTTTTCAAATGAGTTTTATTCCTTCCAGTACACGTTCAAATTCTCAAAACTCTTGGGACAGTATCCATTAAGTAGTGAAGGGCAAAATTAAAACTGAAATTAACCCTTGCTGAGTTCCAGTACATTTCTTATGTGCTAAATCAGCATAAAATTACTCAAATGTACATAGTGAAGTTCAATTTGAGTATGGAAGAGGTAAGCACATAAATTTATATTTTTGTAACATGCTTTAAATAGTATGTAACACGTACGAACGTGACGTGACGTAACGTAAGTAACACGTACGATTGATTTTAGTGTCTTTCAGAGGAAAGAAATCAATGTAATTGGCAGTCAGGTCATAGTTTTTAATGATACCATTCCTTATTACATCAAAAATGTGACGATTAGGAACGACACATTTAATTTGTTCTTGGCTTTTGGCAAACAAATATGGCTTCAAATTTGAAGCTTTGCTAGACCCTATTTGAAACAGGATTTTTAATTTTTTGTACTCTTGGAAAAGGTTGTCGCTCTCTTCAACTTGAAGAAAAGCAAGAGTTCGTTGAGTAAAATTTCTTTCTTCCTCAAACATGAAAGGAATTGGGATCAGTGATCCGACAATTCTGCTAGGCCGTTCTTTGACGCTGGTTATCCAACCGTCAAGTATCTCATCAAGTTTCAAAGTCCCACCAGCTGCAAAAACGTATTTTTGGGTTCATTGACGGAACTCCCGAAAGGGCTAATTTTATCATCAATATCCAAGTTAAAATGTTTTTGATTTTGTCGTTTTTCATGAGTAATAATAACGGTGACACATTCACCTTGGTCAAAACAAATGATGAAGCCATTATGATGCGTTCTTTTTTCATTATTACAAGATAACATTTTTATATTTTTTATTTGACAATTACCCATGATAGAATAACTGTGAAAGTTGTTTCCATAATTCTCCATGAACTTGAAAAATTACGATTCGTTTCCCTCGTAAACATCTGGAAGGTCTTCATATTGTTTTCTTATGGTAACCGTTGGTTCGATATTTCCATAAAATGTAACGGTATATTCTTAAAGAATATACGTGACTACCTGTAATGCACATGTGAATCTTAAAAAGTAAGTAACCGAAATGAATAACTGTGATTCATATATTTTAAATTGAGCATTACGGATATTTAAGTATTCTTGGAAATTTTCTGATCACGTGCCCATAAATAAGCGGATCCCAGAAATAGCGATAAGTAATCCTCATTGCGGTCATGATATTCTAAGAGATATCCCATGGTAGTAAAGCTATTAATTGACTCGATAAACAACAACCCAAGTACCTTAAAAACAATATTTGTTATCTCAAGAACTGTTAGTAAATCACACACTGCGGAGGCAACTTGAGTTTTTAGTTCAACCATTCTAAAGGCCAAACTATATGTTCCAGAAAAACCAAGATTTTCGTGAGCGAATAGTTTTCCGGAAACACTTATATCCGTCCAAAGTTGCGTAGGTTAAATCTTGCCACCAAAAGAGTTATGTGGACGACCTTGGAGTCGACTGTTGATTTTCAAAGCAATTTAGATTAGGAGGGATTTTACAGAGCAGTCCCGCGGTGCATCCGCGACAATATTATAGCGGAGTAGTTTTTTGTCCAAAGTATTAAACAGATTATGCACAGTTTGTTTTTTTTCAATATTTATCTATTTCCGATATGAAGACTAAATTAATAATAAATAATAAACTAAACATCGTCACACTACGGAGTCATATCGAAATTGTAGTTATTGTGCCACGCTGGGGATCTTCTAGTTCTATTCGAAGATCTTGGAATGGGAAAAGTATTCTTTGCTATTGGTGGAAGTGAATCATCTGAGTCTGAATGCATTTCTTCCATACAAGTGCTCTTCAGTTTATCTAGTAGGGAAAGAAGGGTATAGATTCATGGAAACATATTTGTTAAAAATGTATAAAAAACAAAATTTCAAGCAAGAATGGCCAATAATCATTAATCTTTTAGCTTAGCTCTTTTAGCTCATTAATCTCAATAAAGTATTGTATTTCATGTAGCTTCATATCTGTAATACGATATAGTTTAAAATTTAAATCCTGACGTACTGAATTATCTGTAAGTGAAAGAGCTTGTGTATTGTTCATTGAATTTATAAGGAACAAAATGTTTGAGATTGGGTATTTCAATGAAATTGATCTTAGTGATACTTTTGGAATTTTCTCAAAATAAATTAAACTAAATGGTAAATACATTAATGCATTAAAAATCATGTCAGATGAAGTTATCAATGGAATTTTTAAAGATAATAAATATGTATAATATTTTTCAGGATTTTCTAATTCATTAAACAAAATGAGTTTTGGCTCTAAGTTTATTATCTCATTATCTTCAATTATAAATTGAGCAAATAAACGCATTCTGTTGACATTTCTCTCAAACATACGGCCTATTTTACAGCTATGTTAAGTATAAACAACGTCTGTAAGTTTATTTTGGATTTCATAGCAATCTAAAAAGTAAGCTATAAATCTCTTTGCTTGACCTTTTAAAGGCTTTTTAGGAAACTTTAACTCAACTTTGTTTCCGATACTCAATTTTATTGCTTTACAACCTGAATCTTCTCTAAGAGAAATTCTGTCTTGTTCTTTGGCCAGAACCTTTTTCACTAGATCTAATACATCTTGGAAAGATTTCGTGGAATCTGGAATAATATTTGAAGTTGGATTTGTTATATTAAATTCCCATGGTAAACGAGGTTCCCTATTAAAAACAATTTTGAAAGGAGATAATTTTGTTGTATAAATATTGCTCAAAGTCTGATGAAGCCTTTCAGATAACCCATTTCCTTTGCTATTAAAAGGCGCAAAAAATGTATGGGTTACACGATAAAGTTTAGTATGTGCATCTAATAATTTTGAAACATAATTTGTTCCGTTATCTGATAGTAAAAAATGTGGACATGAAAATTTGCAGAAGACCTGTTCCTCCAAAAGTTTTGCTACTGTTTCTGCTTTTTTATCCGAAAAGGCCCTAAATACTGCCCATCGTGAGAAGTTACAAACCGCATTAATAATCTAAACATTAATAATGCAAATATTATTATTGGTAGTAGAGGGTAAAGGACACATTATATCGGTAGATACCATTTCAAATGGATATGAGGAATGGGTAAATGTCCTAACAAGCCTTGTTCCTTGCCATAATGTCTTTTTTGTTCAATACACGATTGACATGTCTGTATAAACTTATATAAATCTTACTTCATTGAAGGCCAGAAATAACGTTGTTTTAACTTGAGATAAATATTAGAAAACCTTATGTGACCTGAAAGTGGAATGGCATGGATTAACGTTAAAATTTCCATTCTCATTAGTTTTGGGATAAAAGTTCTACTATATCCTTGTTGTATATATAGTTATTCATATTATTATATTCATGTTATCTGTGACGATGAATTTTTTATTAGGTTTAGAATACATGTCCATTCGAACTATCTGGCATTCTATATCAAGCAGTTGCGTTTCAGCTAATAAAGATACAGGCAAATTTAAGTATGGAATTTCGATAGTATTTATTTGAAAATGTAGGTTGAAAATAACTGCTAAATATACTGGTAATCTTGACAATCCATCCGCTAGTTGGTTAAGCCTACCTTGTCTAAAGGCAAGGCGGTAGTCATGTTCTTGGAGTAATAACGGACAAGTCGTCAATCTGTATGAAATTTTATTTGTATTTGCAGCGAATTGCAATCCCACGATAGGCTGATGATCGGTAAAAATTGTTAAAACTATATGTATATGGATGAAACTTTCTCAAGGCGAAATTCTTTTTCAATTGTTGTTGTATATTTTTTTAGCCTTATTTAATGACTTACTCATATATAGTACTGGTTTCTCTGAGATTTTTTCTTGTATTTGTAGTAAAGCAGCTCCGACAGAAAATCCTGATGAATCTTTATAATTATTTATTTGTTTCAGTGGACAATAGAACGCTAACACAGGTTGTTAGGCTTTTTTAAAAAGTTTTAAAGGAAGTTCGTCTTCCTCACCCCAATAAAACTTTATATCTTTATTAGTTATTAGAAACTCAATAAATAACCTTTCTAAACCAGTTTTCACAGCCTAAAAACTGTAAAACTTGCAAACTGTTTTTTGTGATTGAATCTTAAAAATTGCTGATATTTTATCAGGGTCTGATTCTACGCCACTAGCTGACAGAATGTGACCTAAAAGTCTTATTCTTTTTGCTAATAACGTGCTTTTATTGATAGATATTTTAACTCCATACTCTCTAAAGCGTATGAAAGTTTTCTCTAAGGTATATGATTATCTATAGCACTGTTGGTATTTATAATATCGTCAATAACAGCTAGTACCTAATTTCACATCAAACCACAAAGGACAATTGACATAATTCTTTGATAAGCTGCATTACCATTGGAAATACCCATTGGCATTCTTAACAATTCAAACATCTTCTTTTCTTCATCTACAGGAAGACCCCAAAAGCCTTTTTCGCAATCCATTCCGGATATGTAATTTGATCTGCTACCTATCCAGTCTAAAACCGTTTGTATGTTGGGGCAAGGAAATGAATCACGGTATTTCTGTGCATTTATCGTTCTGTAACATAAGCGAGAAGTGGAGTTATGACCTTGACCTTTATGACCTTTTTCAAAAATTACCACTCCCATACCCCATGGAGAGTGACTTCGTCAAATAACCTTTTGCTTCAATAATTCCTCTATTTTCTCTCTTTCTAAGGCTTCTAAATGGGCAAGCTTTCTATATGGAGCCTTTTTAACTGGTTTTGCCCCTATCCACTAGCTCTATAGAATGCTTATAGCAGTTAATATTACCTAACTCTCCTGGTTTGGCAAAGACATCTGCGTATTTCCTAAGGAAAGCTTGGATTTTATATTTATCTTCATCTGCGGCCGCTACATCTATCCTACCTAAGTAGATGATATGAAGGCGCATTACGACAAATTTGAGTGGGGGGGGGGTAAAAAGCCCCCGCTAACCCAGGTAACAACCAGGGGTTGGCTTCCGTGGGTGAGGAGGGTGGTAGTCGGTAAAATTCAACGAATAAGATCATACTTGTGATCATACATATAGTAACTCAAGCGCTTCTGTGATATCTTTTGTATCATATGGAAACAATTGCTCTACTGAAATTGAAAAGCAATGTTTGGAATGTTGTAATTTGTCAAATAGTCTTTTCGTTAAAAAAATGCGGTTTCCTATTGCAGATCCTGAGTACTCTTGTAAAAATAAGTCTACAATTTTGTCTGTACATAATATTATTGTTGAAGTAATTTGCCAACCTGAAAAATGTCAATTGTTACTTTTGCAATTATTTTAATTTACTTTTATATCGTATTTGAAAGGAGAGAAAACAAATTTGATAAGCTACAAATCAGCAAAAAATTCGCAAAACTATATTTACTTGGAAGCTTTTACCATTATTTAGCCATTGTCCCATTTTGGTTAAAGAAAGCAATATTGATAAACTCTAGACTCGTTAATTATATTTGCAAGCAGAACTTTATATTTTGCATTTACGACATTCTATTTAATTAGTTGTACTCTTGATTAAAATAATATAATACAAAAGTCTTTCCCATTCCCTAACAGACACAAACCGATAAGGCTTTGTAATAACGAATATGGAAAGCCCATTTCATTGCCTGTCGTTTGTTATCATCTCCCCCTCTGCTAACCTAATTATACTGACCTTGTAAGTCCAAAAATCCAAGAAATTAGTGTATCCAATAAGTGCAGCGCAATACAATTGTTTAATTAAAAAGTTCCATTACAGTTTATGAAAGTCACTATCAACACTTTCCAGATTTTGAAAATAGAATTGTCCAATCTTTATACACTTATCACACTTTAATAATCAAAATAGATCCTTGTGTTATTTTCTTGAGTTTTATTTTCAAAAAATAAAACGAAATTTCGTTTTTTAAAATAATAATAAGTTGAACGAACAGAAGTTGTCGGTCGTAAAAGTAGAAGTGACAAGAATTTTTGAAGACTCTTGAATCTTTCCTTGGGAAGATGTCAAGGAAAGCATTGTCTTAAAGGAAGGGATTTTATTACATAAAAGCTCATTGAATTATAGAAATGAAGTTGTTTCTTTGTACTGCTCATTATCATCATTTCTTACCAGTTTCTTCCCTTTTCTCAAGTTTCGTTCACTTGAACTGCGGTCTTTTTTGGGAAAAATAGAACAAACTGAATCTTTTACTGCATTACATTTCTTACATTACATTACATCCTTTAGTCAAGGACGTATGCTTCTGAATGAGAAACACACATTTAACTTACACACACACATATATAACTTATAAACTCAAAGGTTCATTTTATTACTTTGTATACTTTTAACTTTTCAAATCATTTATTTCTAGAAATTCCCAAAAAAGAACGAAGGAATTAAATGTGAGATACGTATACTATAAGGTCTGTAGGGTTCTACCTATTATCCTTTCTGATTGAATTATTATCTCTAGCAATGACAGATGACAGCTTACTTACAGATGTGTGGACACCTGCACTTTTTTATATTATAATATACTCATCATCATGACTCATGATTAGGGTGAGTTGATTCTCTCCTATCTCAACCTACCCGGGACCATCCCTCGGGAGTATACCCGGGTTTTCATACCACGCCTACTGAGGCAGTCCCACTCAGTAGGTGTAACTGCCGTAATGCGCCTTCATATTATCTACTTACCTAACAGCTTTTCAATATGATTATATTCACTTAAAGCATTTTTACTAGTATCGAATTGGCTCTGTTAGGGCAGCTTCATTCACTGGAAGTTTATACAGAGGTCTAACGTGAGCCAGGATATTTATGACTGGTAGTAAGAATTCAGAGGCAAATTCATTCTTCAGTTACATGGGAGGAAGTAAAAAACTGTGATTAGTTAACTTATCACTTAAAGTTACTTCACCCCATAAATCAACAAAACAAGAACAAGTCACCAGAACATGTTTAGTAGTGTTGGGTGGTATTTTAGTGTGTTCAAGTGCTACTAAAGTATTAGCTGCTTCCCTCTCAGCACTCTCAAACATTTTATGGTACCATTTTCAGTTTCTAGCCTTTGCTCAGTTGGGTTTCTGTTTTTACCTCGCTTTACTAAGTATTCTAGTCTTAACGATACGGCGTCTACTGTTTACTAATACTTGTTACTTTAGGAATAGGTAACAATGGAAAGTGTAAATTACCTATGGATAATGTATCTGTTCTTATATCTAATATTATATTGTAAAGATTGTTGAAATCATTTCCCAACAAAATATCATATTTACAATTATTTATGACCTAAGGGTTAAACACAAATATAGATGTGTCTTCATTAAAATTGATTACTATATCTATCCTATTTTGTATTGCTAAGCTATTTGAAGTAATCTTTTAAATATAATAGGGATTTTAACTACTGCACTATTTTCTATATACTTATTATGTGCTAGACTAACCGATGAACATGAATCGATTAAAATTATTGCCGGTATTCTATTTACAAATACTTTTACTTTTTTAGAACGTATTGAATACTTTTTAATTCTGCTTCTGTGAGTTGCTGGTCGGCGGAGACCTTGCTGTTTGAGTGGGATTGTTCATTGGACTCGGGCTCCGCCAGGAATCGTTTCCCGATTTGTAAACCTTTGCTACATGCCCCTTTTTAGTGCACTTACAACAAGTGGCTAACTGTGCATTGTAATGTGTTTCTCCTACTTTCCGTATTGCTTCTTATACTGAATCTATTGTAGGGAGAATCATTGTGTTTATCAGTTGAAGATAATTTGGCAACAGACCTTTTATCGTTCACCTATCTTTTGCTTTCTTTCTAACATATTATCTTCGGCTATTTCGTTCTGTGCCACAGTTTGAAAAGCCGTTTGTAAAGCTTTGGTTATAATGCCCATGTTAAAACTGCAGTTCTTGGAGTTGCACCTTAAGCAGTAAATGCAGCTATTTTAGCTACTTATGCGTCATACCATAATTTATTCTTGTTCATATACCATGAAAATTCAGTTTCTCCCAAATAATTAGGTAATTGTGATACTCTAATTTCACGAATTAGATGACGCAGCTAGCTCAAATTTCTGCAAATATTTTAAAGGATCTTCGCCTTTACTGTCTCCAAATTTAATTGGGATTGCAGCAACCTTTGTTGGTTTAGAAGTAGTCATTTTGTAACTTATATTGTGTGAATGGGTTGACTTATAATGTATGTAACTAGTCTTTTCTACTCTTATGTTAAACTTATCTGTAATAAATTATTGTTATTTTTAAAGTTATAAACGTAAAAAACAATAAATTTTAGTCTTCAAAATCCGATACTTCGAATGATTCTAAACTGTGGCCCTTTCTTTGTGGAGTAGTCTAGAACATGCTTTAAATTGGTACTGTCATATTCTTTTTTTTCAGTTTAAATTTTGTTGTTTATCTGTATTTTTGGGCCTGCATTATATTTAGATTGAGAAATCATATTGACATTTATGCATTCCTTACAATAAGGTGTAAGATAGTTTAATGAAGTAGATCTGTACTTCTCATATGAAATTAAATCATAATATTTATTATTGAAATTAAAGCTACTGTTGCGAGTTAAATAAATAGAAAGAAAAATGTTTTTATTCACCTTTATTAGAAATTTTCGGTCTAAAACGAGAGAAAGGCTTTTATTAGCCATATTTATTGAACTTTATTCTAAAATATATTAATAAAAATTTATTCACACTAGAAAATTACTTGTTTGACTTTTTGCCATGCTTAGGAGCATTTGAAAATTCTCCTGAGGCTTCAAGATCAATATGGTACCATGTAGTACGTGAACTAACTAAAGTTGTACCTTTTTTCAAGTCTACCTTTTCGATTTTTGGAGATAGAGACTTTTCTTTCCCTTTGGGGATTTACCTTTAGACCAAGGCCACATGGTGAAAATATTAAAAGGGAAAGGAAATCTGATCTTTTTGAACTTGTAATTCTAAAATATTTGTATTTTTATCTTCTAAAAAAATCCATGTTATTGTTGAAACTGACATAATTTTTGAAAACTATCCCCAATTTTCGTTCGGGCGCCAATGTTACCCGACGTTTCAGAATTATTGTACAAAATAATTCATTTAGACTCATACAACTTTTGTGGTGAATAGTTTTTGTTTTTATTTAAGTAAAATCATCTAGCGATGCGTTAATCCTATCGATTGACCACCACCTTATACATTAGTTTTATTTTCCAAGAGGATTCAAATGTAAAACATTTAACCACTACTTGCGATCGATTTGAAGAGAAGGATGTTTCTCCAAGAGGTCATCACTTCGACTGACACTCTAACGTTCGTCGGGATTTATTTTATACCCGGTTTTTAACCCTTAAAATTCTAGCAAAGTGATTATTTTTGATTGAAGTTATCAAGCTAAAAATAAGACAATAAGAATTCTCAGAAACTATTCTTACCTAAAAGAACAGAAATCTCCTGTGGATTTTGTATTTGAAGTATTTCACAATCATCATTTTATATTTATTTAAGGTTTAATTCTAAGAATGTGTCAATGTGTCATTCTCTTTCAATACTCTTCGGTCATAAAACTGACCTTTCTTATCTTTAACTTTAACAAACCTTTTCTTAATTCTATAAATAAATATACATTTTCTACAGAACTCAACCTTTTCCTGTAAAGTCATAAATCCAAGTCAAAATCAATACTACAAATAAAACTAACTAGTTTTTTTTTTTACTTCTCAGAAACTGAAACTTAAAATAATATTTTTATATTAAACATTCATTGTTCGAAAAACTTTTCTCAGTTTGTTCTAAATTAAATTCTCTATAAACTGGACTAAATTTCAGTACCTAGAAAAGGCTCGAAATTAAATAGTAACACTAGGCAAGCAAGCCAGTAACTGAATATAAAGCACAATAGGGGAACACTGAATTTTAAGCTTGTAAAATCACAATGTGAGACTCACAAGTCTTGTAGAATTGTACAATATGATATCGATATTTGGGTATTTAATATTAGTAACAAGTTATAAACCTTTTCGAAATTACAATACTTCTATGGGATTTTAGAATACACAAAAAATTTTAATGTACTTGGAGATTAAAACCAGTGCAACAGACACATTGCGCAAATGTCAACTAATGCAATTGATTGTGCCATAATTTTTATCCTACCTTTTTTGAACCACGTTATAAAATTCAATGTGTTATATTCACCTTATTAATATACTTATATGGTGTTATTTTTAATCATTTTTTGGAAAATGGTATAATCGTCAACCGTGTTACATTTATAACAGATCTCAAAACCTCCAGAATTTTCCAAAAAAGTAAAGCTCCTACAACGAGTTTCAAAATTAAGTGTAGGTCTATTGGAATCCCATAATGTTAAGTATGTCTTGCACACAATGATACCATACAACTCTACCTGACTTCTATCTGACGTATTTTCAAAAATAAATCGAATAAAATATAAAAACAGGTAGCAAATAGTGAAGCAAATAGAATATTATGTAAAAGATGAAGATGAGAAACAGTCATAAGCCTTTTTCACAAATCTCATTGAATTCAAGACGTATCATACAAGAAATTCTATTTTTAACAAACTATAACAAAATATGCGTCTTAAACAATAGGGCGTCTTATTTATGATTTATTTTTTTGTGCCCTAAAAATTGGCCTTAAATTATTAAATACCCGTTTAACAATCGAAAACGAATTAAAATGAAACGCACGAACTTCCTTCGATTTACGTCTAAATGTTTAAAATTATCTTTTTAAAATTCCGCAAAATACCACTCAATAACATGAAAAAATTAATCATAAAATACTTTATTTTTATTAGTTGAATTTAAATTGTATTTCATAGAGTGGAAGTGAAAAAATGAGTCAATCAATCATCCTGAAGAAGTTTTTGTCTTTCATTTATTCGCAATTAATATTATAATAAAATTTATATTCAAATAAAAAGAAGGATTAAAAATCTATAAATAAAATATCTCATCCAGCTGAGATGAGAAAGGAACGGAATAGTGCTCGACATGGTTTGGTTTGGTTCGGTTTAGGCTCTAACCAAACCAAACCGAAAAAATTTGGTTCGGTTTAGGCTCTAACCAAACCAAACCGAAAAAATTTGGTTCGGTTTCATGACCAAACCAAACCGAAACCAAACCGAAAAAATGTCCATATACACAATGTTAAATATTCTTTTCGGTTTGGTTTGGTCTGGTTCGCATACCAAACCAAACCGGTACGGTTTGGTTCGAAACTCAAACCAAACCGAAAACCAGACCAAACCGAAAACCAAACCATGCGGAGCACTAGAACGGAACCTAAGATTGAGGCTACATTTCCACGCTGTATTGCGACACTAATTCTTTGAATAAGGTAGGATGTTGATCTTGGGTCACCAGTCACTTGATTTAGTTTTTGAAATGATTGAAATGAAATGAAATCTAAAATGCATTCTTTGTTACCATGAAATTCCATTTTTTTCAAAGATTTAAATCTCAGATGCCGAGGCATCTGAGATTTCAAAAATGTGATTTTTTTCGAAACCCTTCATTTGTCGTTACCTTATCTAGGCAACCATGTTCAATTATCTTGTTATATATTCACTTGAAGTGAATCGCATGAGAGAAATATTTGAGTTTGAAATCTTATAATTCATTTTAGATGCCAAAATACTAAAAATTAAACATAAAGTACGGTCAGAGTGTACAAGTTCATTGTACCACGATTTTAAATTGTCACCTCAATAAATAAATTAATCACTATAATTACATAATGAGTTTTGAAAAATTAAGTTAACGTCATTTATATTGTATTTTCTAGTAAGTAGTAAATTTAGAACTCAAAATCTAACATGGTTTAAACATTAATATGTTTAATTTATATGTGCATTGTATATTTCCTTTTTATAAAAAGCAATACATATTGTAACTCGAAAAGAAAGTTAGTACAAACATAGTCTAACATAGTGTAAGTAAGTTGTAAAATAAAAAAAGTTTTGACCGAATAGGATATACATATAACATGCATCTTGTAATCATAATATTTATTTTGTTTATCCATTTTGCATTTTAAAGGTGGGCCTACTCTGATATAAAATATAAGTATATAATATAAGTCTCATAAATAAAATTTGCTTTTATTTCATTGAAATATTTTGATTTTTTGTTGTTATTTAATAAATGAAATTTTAAAAGCCGGAAAAGATTTTGCTTTTGGGAGATGAGACCCCTGCAGTCTTTCCGAGGGTTTATATTCTGGCTGTTCTGCCTTATATGTTAGTGCGCGTCCGGCTCAACATTGTCGAATTCTGGCTCAAGCGATATTTATGGCAAATTAATTTGCAGAAAAAAGATGTGTATCAAATACACATTTCTGGCACGGTATATGTTATGCCATTCCGACCGGAAGTACCATTCATACAAGCCGTTTTATTTTGAATTCCAGAATACAGCAACAATACCAAGAAAATACACAAGAGCTGCATTTATTGTGTGAATAAATTTTGTAGCTAGGTTTCAGGATATAATACAAAATCGAAACTAATTAATCGCCCCACATTGTCGGAATTGTATACTGAGTTTTATTGTAAAAACTGTCTTCTTGATTTTGTTAAGGCTGACCACAACTCACGATATACATCAACTTCTTTGCAATAGATTTTAAATGTATTTATAAATAGTTTAAAAGAATTCGTTTCCATTAGAGCGTTTTTATACGATACAATATAGAGTATCAAGAACGTCGTATTTTTATTGCCACGGTAGACGGTGACAACGTAACATTCCCTTCAAGCTGCTTTTCTAAAATGGTAAGACTGGTAAGAGGTTGCATATAAAATGTTATAGGCATAATTCAAATAAAAAATGTTCTATCGATATGAGTATCAATACAGGGATTCCAGCTACATTGCATTCAGACTGAGATCTTTTGTTTTTCATAGATATTTTTAATCCTTTCAGTGGAAACAATTCACATCTTACAGTTACAAAAATAACAACAATTTTCAACATTTACAAAAAAAAGGTTTATTTTTCCTTTGCTTGTGCACATACTTTATAAAGATGTCAAACCAAAATACCCACATAATAATAAACTTTATAACATTCAGACCGTGGGTGGATCAATGTTTTGTACGTTTGTATGTAGTCCCATCCTTTATAGAACTCCAGATAACATAAAAATACTATTTCATATTTAATTGTCAAGTAAAACATTTATTGTTGTTAAACTTCAAAAATTTCACATTCGTTTTAACTATTTGTAGCTGCACGCAGGGATGGGATAGTGAATTAATTTGGTAATTTGAATTATTAATGAATTAAAAATTTTCGAGTAATCTAAAATCTAATAAATAATTAATTAAAATTTTCAAATTAATTCAGAATTAAATTAATAATTAGTTAAAAAGGTCAATTAATTCATATTTCAATTATTAATTAATTAAACGTTGTAAATAATTGATAATTTAATTAATAATTGGTAATTCATAGGAATTAATTAATAATGGTCAATTGAATTCAATTCAAATGAAACATTTTTTAACATTGGATATTTTCTTTGTGCACTTCAGTATAATTTCGTTTTGCATCCTAAAAATCGTATATTTTAATAACCTGCATATATATATTTAGAATAAAATGGCTGGCTGGATTAGTTAAAACCTAGTATATGCTTAAAAATTTTAATTTAACAATAATTAATTATTAATTTAATTATTTTTAATTTAATTGTTAATTTAATTGAAATTTTCAATTGAAATAAACCATATCAAGAACGGGTGTAACCAAGTAGCGTGAGCTGCACGTTTGAATTGTATTTGATTTGATAGTT
>JAQFZZ010000278.1:0-22487 GCA_034696405.1 Isotoma caerulea | reverse complement strand
ACCAGGGCGCTTCGTCGTAGGGCGCTGTATTTCAATCCCCCAGGTCCTTGAAAAAACTGAATCCAACGCAAAAAACCGAATGTCAATACGTCAATTGGTTCCTGAGATAAATTGGCGACAGACGGACAGACAGACAGACAGACAGACAGACCATTTTCATAAAGTAGTGTTCCACTACTTAATAATTCTCAAGATTTTTGTTTTACAATTTTCATGCCAATTTTGTCATGTACAGTTAAGCCGTGTTTTATCCCTAATAATAAAAAAAATATTTTAGACGGAAGTGGGAAAAGTCATCTGTTTGAGTGGCTTGGCTAGATGATGGTTTTCATCTCTAGAAAGAATACACACACATAACTTTTTGATCTAGTTTACAGCCAAGCCAAGGTATTACAGTGAAAGAGTGCGTCTTTCATTATGTTTATACATAATCATAATCTGCAGAATACTGTGTAAAGGTACGTAATAAAAAAATTCCAAAGGCTGACTTTATTACCCACAGTTGTTGACGGTCCATCTTTAGACAATAGAATATTATATTATCCTTTTCCTCATATTACATTATATTATAAATACTTTTACTATAGGTATTTCCCCCACTCTCTTTGTTCTCCTTTCTCCTTTCATCCCTTGAGTAGATAAACTGAGACTTAAACCTAAATTGGGTCTTGAGTCTTGACTAAGTTAAGTTTTTTTTATATCGTTTCGTTTTTGTACCGAAGGGATAGTAAAAAAATGCTACACATCCCTACATCTCTACATGCCTATATTTCAGCCCCTCTTGGGAGGAACCACACGAAATGCATTTAAAAACACCCACAAGAGAAAAAGCCTGCTGTGATGATAAAACAGAGAGATCTAGAGTAAAATTGGTTGCTTTGCTGACTGGATAAAAGAATGAAATGCAAAGTAAGTAATGAACAGAATAAAAACCTATGACTGAGCACGTTCCAAAATGCAAATGTCAAATAATGGGAGAAGGAATTTCAACCGGAATTACTTATGCTTAGTGTCAGTCCTTGAAGCGACATTATTTCTCCAACAGAATCCAATCCGCACTCACTGTCTGTCTACATCCAACATCCAACAGATACAATATGTGAGTGAATGTGCAAGACAATGTGAGGAATTTCTATGCAGAGTGGAAAAAATAAAGGCAACAGCCTTGGACTGCTAAAATAGAGAAAAAAAATATTTATGTCAATGTAAAATATATTGATTATGACGTAAGAAGAAGACTGGGACAGATGGATACAATATAACATATGCCATACCACAAAGTAGATAGTTTATATTCAATTATCCAAGTTTAAGAAATCTGGATAAGTGTTCACTGCTGAATAGCGATGTGATACTTTACTTAGGTGGAATTCTTTTATTTTATGCCACGGTTGATTTTACCAAATTTGTTCCCGTCTAAGTTTTTCAAATGTTTTAATCATCGTTAAGACTCCAGAGTTTCATTGTTTCTTTGAAGTCTATAGTGGATTTTCAAGTCTAGTTTAATCTGTAGTATTTCTAAATAGAAAGGATGGTAGATGGGTGCAGTGTCTTATTGTTCTCATCTTTTTCTCATTTTATTATTACACCAAGACCGTAGGCTTCTTTCCAGTTACGATTGGTCTGGCACTTGGATAGTTTGTAGTGCTGAAGGTGGTGGTGGTGAGTGAAAGTGGTAAATGTGCTTATACGTACTGCTACTGCACTGCACTATTGCCACTGACTGCATACTCTATTCTATACTTTAATGATGATGATGGGTGGTGGTGGTGGTTGGTACTATGGGATATAGTTTAGTTGATAGTAGTTGTACCATAAATGAGACAGCTTATCTCGTTTTATTAACATTTTATAACGTATTCCCTACCGACAAGAACGTGAAACTTTCTCTCGTATAATACTTCGGTCGTCGTATTATCCTTTACTTTTTCTTCTATAATATGCTTTAGCTATTTTTTACAAGAAAGAAAATTTTTACTTTTTTTTCTTACCGAGGAAGGAAAGAATATGATCCTCTTGTTCTTTCCAAGTCTGCTTTGAGCTTCGTTTGCAAAAGGAGAGACTGCTGATTCTTTTTAAAAGATGGGATGGAAGAAATGAGAGATATCTTAAATAGGTGGTTTGGTGGATGCAAAGTAGACACAAGAAATGGTGTAAGACTACACTAAAGAGTTTTTATTCTTTAAAATCCGCTGTGTTAATAATGTAATTTTACGCGTCAGCAGAGCCTTTCATCCTGAAACCAAGTTGGTAATCATCATCCCCTCCTCTCTCTCTCTTGTTCTCATCATCTTAGAGAGCATCACCACCATCATCATCCCATGGAGCCTAATGAGAGCTTTATTATAGCCCAAGACTAATTCAAACGAATTATTCGCAAGGATAAAATTAAGTGCTAAACAGTATCAAATGTGAGGGGGATTTTTATCACTGGGAAAGTAAACTTGACTCTTTACACTTTTCCTCACTAATGCGTCGGAGTTTTTGTTTTCCTTTCTCTTTTCAAAGGCTTGTGGTTGGTGAGGGTTGGATTGTTGGTCTGTCCGTGGTATTTTACTGACTTTTTGATTCATATGAAAAATGAAGCAAAATCGAATTTAAAGATATTAAAAATACATCATTAAAACATCTTAAACACACTTGCATTTTCTTATCAAAACTCATTCTCATAGTAAATCAATTAGGTAACGACGATAATTGTCTTTATAAAACAATGTGATCATAAACTTTAATGAATATAAAACTATTATACAAAGTAATTGGACTAGAGTAAGGAGAAAAGTAGGTCGTCCTAAACAAGAAAATTTACAAATAAAAGCACATCATTTATTTCAGTTAACGTAAACAGGACATAACAGTTGGCTTTTGGGGAATTTAAAAATATAATATTATTATTTAAAATGCGGCTAACCCATAACATAGTCATTATAGTGTCTTAAGAACTTTAGTAAAGCTGTTTTGTGTATACGGTTTAAATTACAAGCCTTCTATTTGTTTTAAACGTTAAATATCAACTTTTACTATATAAACTTTTTAGCCTGGAGTTTTTTTTACTCATCATTCAGTGATGTGGTTTTTCTGTTGACTTTGCACAAACAAGTTTTATACTTTGTGTTTTGGTGATAAAACAAACAGTGTAAAACTAGCCAAGAAATTTCAGTCTTGATGGCAAATTTACAGCTTTCACTCTCTGATTACTCTTTCACAAAATTGACATACTGGAGGGTAAAACTACGTCATTACTTTTAGTTTAACTACATTACTGACTTTTAACATGGTCCACCCATACCATTCCGCATTGGAAATGAAAAAGCTGCACAGATTTTAAAAAGCAATTGAGAGTCAAGAGTCAAGTTCAACTGAATGATAAAATTACCCATGTGTGTGTACTTGTATCATTTTACTTAATTCTTAGTTCACAACAATTGGTTTTTCCAACTAATACTAACAAGGTATAAATAATTACGTTTTAGTTATTTTCTCTCACATTTAATTTCACGCTCTGTTTGTAGACAACACTGAGAATGATATCAGATGAAAAATCTTTATTTTCATTTGTACAGCAGAAAGGAATTTGAGTGCAAGAAATCTCTCTGAATTACCTCGAAATTGAGAGCTTGTTCGATTTTAATAGCTCTATAAACATCAATGAAGTAACATTTGCGTGAAAGGAAAGACATTACTACGAGAACCACTACTTTCTTTAGGTATAAAACAGTCGAAGAGCACAACCATTTCTTTTAAATACAATACACTATACTATAAGTAGTTTAAATACTGACTAAATTGTATTGAAAGAATTTATTTATTCTCAGTGAGTTTGGTTAGTTACGCATCTTTTATTTTATTTTAGGATTAAATGATAAGAGAGGGATTTTGTGTACACACTTACATTTACATTAGAACAACCAAACCAAAAAGCTTGAATATACACAGGAAGGGAAAGGAAAGACGATAGAAATAATAAAATACATAAACCATTGTCTAATTCAATATCCGAATAGACAAAGGAAAGGCTTTGTATATTTTGTATACCATCTTCTCAATGAATTGAGTATTTTCCTCTGTTCTAGTTCTCAAATCGTTTTTTGCTTATTCAACATTGTACAAGGCAGTAGGGAAAGCAGAAGAGGGAATAGATGCTATCGACATGAGTGAGTGAAACGATAGAAAACCCACCAGACCAAACCAAACAGATAGAATAAGAGAAAGCTTGAGTATTTGAGGAGATGCAAAGAGTGTACTCAAAGGAACATACACTTGTGACAAGGAACCTCAATTCTATTCATGGATGCTGGATGCAAAGAACACAATATCATCCAAAGGGTAGGTAGAGAAACCCGGGGTGGGTTTTCTCTGTGTATTCAAGTGTACATACGTTACGTATGTTTGTTTATATTGGTGAAAGTAAGGCAGTTACAGAAGAAGAAAGGAAGCAACCCGTAGGAAATCCTTTATGGCCTGTAGTTGGTAGTAGTAAGTAAGAGAGATATTCGGTGTTTGAAAAGTAGAAATGGGGATATATTTAACCACCCCGAGAAATAAATGAAAAACCCGAGAAAATAATAAAGAAATACCCCGAGCGTGAAAACTATAAATTCCGGAATAATCGCCACGGATCCGAAAAAAGAGTCACCCCGGGATTTCTATAAATTCCCCATTAAAATACAGACGTTTCCCAAGACATTATTTTTTTAAACATTTCATAAACAACTGAGCAAAAACATTAGAACTAACAATAAATGAATTTGTCTACAATCAAAGCTTTAGTGGCTTTTGCAGGTTTACCTCGTTTCCTTTTTTGGATGATTAGAATGTTATTTTTCTTCCGGACGAACATTAAATTAGCCCTTTTTTTACTGAAATCCCCAAAGTATGTTTACATAGTGCATTGTATGTAATTTTTCTGAAATTAAATGTACGTGTAAATGATAAAAAGTTTACCTGCTATCCTTAACTATGATGATGATGAGATAAAACTGGTTATAAGAAAATCAACGACTACATTATACATTATACAAAATATAATTAGATTATATTCTCGGGGAAATTTATTTTAATCTCGGGGTGATTATCTTTTTTTAATGGGGAGGTGACCCGGGGTTATTATTCTCGGTTTTATAGTTTCCACTCTCGGGGTGTTTCTGTATTATTTTCTCGGGGTTTTCATTTGTTTCTCGGGGTGCATATATATGTTCCGTAGAAATGTTGTTAGCATCTAAGAAATTGGATAAGAACTCGATCCTTGTGTGTGGGGGAAAACAATTCTAAGTAAGTATTTTGGCCTTCCTCTCCTTAGAAAAAGGAGAGTTACACATCCTACTACTACTACATAATATGCATGCATTGAAACATACAGAATCACTGTGGACACACAAACAACAGTGGAAAACAAATTCAATCCAGATAATGTTTTCTAAATCCGAGAAAAAAGCTGGTTCTGGTCGCATGTACAGTGTGAGCTGCAGACTATGTAGAAGATGATGATCATGATGATAAGTGTACACTGAAGAATCCGGAAGCGGACAATGTTGGTATGGAGAAAGTATGAGTGTGTGTGTGTGTATTGCCAAGTGTCACTGTTTTTTAGTTAGTACAGGACCACACTACACCACTATGTAATATTATTACAAGACATTTACTTAAAAAAATATAATAACAAAAGTGATAATAATAATAATAAAGATGGAGAGAACAGTTGTATCTGCAGCTGTTTGCATTCTTTCCCTACTGTACAGTACACACACAGTATCATTGAGATTGTAAAGCTAACAAAGGAGAAAAGGAAGTGCTTGTCTTTCTTTGTATGGATCAAGCTTTCCACCACGGCTTCTTTCCGCACTTCACTTGATACACCAACCATGCACCGTATTATATATATGATACATTACTTACTTTCTCCTATTTTTTCATAATAATAATTTGGGTGAGAAATATGTGAATGTGAGAAGTAAGGAAAGAATTGAGGGTGTGATGTTATAATATTAGTGCATGGGACCATTATTATTATATATAGTAATATAATATAATATAAGATCAGTTGGTAGTGTTCTAGTGTGCAAGGGAGATGTCTTCTTTTTAGTCTTTTCCTCGTGTTGAAGGAACAACAGACTGAGACCATTAATCACTTCTTGTCAGAAAGGCCCTTGGTAATGTTGAAAAAGTAATAGTTGTATTTTGTATTATAAATATATACCTAGGTATCTTATATGTAGGCAACACTTTTATTACGTAACTGAGAAAGCTGAACGAAAGTGAACACTTGCAAAACATTACAGCAGATAATGTTTCCTAGTTCAATCAACATCTTTTCATTCTTAAGCACTTCTTCTTCATTCGATTTTGTGACAGATATCCCGTACTAATGAATTTCTTGTAAAATATCTTCCTCTAGGGAGACCTCTTTCCCTCCTATCCTTTCCTCTATATTATAGGTTATCTAGTAATCAATTTAGAAATGGGAAATAAGGTTTAACTTCCCTTTAATAATAATAATTTATCAATAGCTTTGGTTCATTCTTAATACAATGGGAGCAGCAGAGCTATATATAAACCTGACATGAAATCGTGTAATTCTTCTGTCGTTAGCAATTATGTTGAGAGCTTCAGTGCCTAAATCTGTGAGATTGCATTAGTGCATTTCAGTCAAGTGAAGGAGGCAGTTGCATTTGAAGTATGGATTGGAATGAAAGATGTTAAAGGCCAGCCTTCTGTTTATGATCATTCCTGATCGTGAGTAATGGACATGCAAGGACCCAAAAATATTTTTGTCATTGACATTCCTATCAGTAAGAATAAGTTGACAAGTAAAAAAATTCAAGATAAGTGGAATGGATAGGAGAAAAATTAATTTTCCATCTGTCTCTGATTATTTTGTCGTTTTGTTTGGGGAAAGTCAAATAAAGAAAGCTGAATGACAAAAAATGATGATAAAATTATTAGGAGGGAGTGACATGTCACATGTGTAAGTGTATAAATAAATGGAGGTGCTTTCAGCAAATATCCAGAGAATTTATATTTGAAATTTGTCCATTTGTCTACTTTATATTACCAAATAATTTTACTCCACCTTAATTTCCCGTTTATCTCTAAAAGTTTTTAAGAGCTACAAAATGTAATGGTGGATGCGGACAGATTCATTACGGTAGTAAAAACGAGTATTTTTATCTATCTATAAAAGAGTTCTTCTTTTAGTCAGCATTCGATAGGGGAATAAATCTGCAAGTCTTTCTTTAGTGATGAGATGAGTGTCACGACCCTATAAAATAATTTAAATGCCTAAATAGTTAATTTGCAAATTCTCTACTTGGTAGAAGTTAACAAAGAAGAGTTTGAAAATATTTTCCAATAAGAATGGCAAGAAGAAAAATAAAAGAGTGAAAGAGATAGGTCGAAGAAGGGCCTGGAGGGAGGGGAGGAGGATCTGGAGAAATGATTCCTTTAAGTAGGTTCATAAAGATGATGAGTGTGTCCTGGTCGAGTTATCATCGAAACTGTCAAAAACGTCTGTGTTTAGAAGATATTTCGGCCATGATCTACAGATAGTCGTTAAATTGTCTGTCTACCGCTCTACCCCTTCGTATCTGCCTTAAAACACTCTCATGGAGGAGAAAGGTTACGATAGGACAGTTTGGGTCTCGACGTTATGTTATGACTACTTATTGTGATTCTCCATTCCATCAGTATAAAGTGCAGTTATAGGGAGAGAAAGGATTTTGTTCGGAAGAGCAAACGTCCCATTAAAACAACAGGAGATGAAGAGTAGTAGGCTAGAGTTGTAGAATAGTGGGAGAAAATAAATGCAAAGGATAAATTAAGTCTTGTGTGTGTAAAACTAGAGAGTAAAATCAAAGCATATTTTGGACAAATTCCAGAGCTGCTGCTGTAGTAGTCTACACAATAGTAAAAAGTTTTTTAATACGGGTTTTATTTACTGTTTGATTTCGAAGAAAGATACGGGGTGGAGGGGAGGCTGACACTAAAGTTAGAGAGGCAATTCACTCCTAATTGCCCCAATAAAGAAAGTGGTCGGACTTTTACAAGCAAAGACGTTATACAACTAAAGTTTCCTATTATTTCACAATTTGTTACTGAATGAATTCCCACTACGTCACTTCAGTCACAGTCAGTCAGTACTATTGCTGCGTACTACTAACTGAATACGCGTTAGTAAAATAGTCAAGACTATTACAGTCAGTTACAAACGGATTCTGTTGACTTGACTTGGGTCTCCATGCTCAAACATTTCTAGGCAGAGAATCCGATGCCAATGAACAAATACATTCATAATGAATGATATAATAGTTTAGAAATACCTAATTGCATAAGACATGGCCTAGTTAGTCCGCTTTGGTTTATTCTCTCTTTTCTCTCATACATGGCTAATAAAGACTAGATATACTAAGCAGTGACTGTCAACTAAACTAATATATACTTAAGAGTAGTGGAAAGATGCAGACCTTTATTGCACAAGACATTCCATCTTCTCATGCTGCACAGTTTAATACAGTTATGGTCAGACTCGTTTGGATGGAAAGGTTCTTCAACTTTCTTTTTACTTCTTCGTCCCACTGCCAGCAGTATTACAAAGGGTTAAGATATTATAAACTAGTAGAATGTAAGACTAAGCCAACTTCCTAAAAATAGACTATCAAGTCTATATATACTTTGTAGAGTAGTATTAGTAATATATACGCATAAGAGAAAGTATATATTCAGGATTTCTACGGTAAATAAGATAGAATTTCCTTTTCTTTTACTTTTCTGGCTCTGTTACACTTTCTTAGTTAGTTTTCACTGCTAGACTAGACTTTCTCTTTTTGAGTATATACTTATGAGAGTAATAATGATATTATTATATGTATTTCTATGTGGTACGATGTACGAACGATAGTTTCCTCATGGAAGGACGAGATCATTTCTGAGATTGGATATCATGTCATGAGTGAGCTGAAACTTCGAAGAGTCCAGAGTTTTTCTTCAACTTCTCCAGTCTTAGCAGCAGTAGAGTTGCTTGCATGTCTTCCACAAAGTTTATTCATTCATTTTGACAGTGAAACTAGGTTGGTTTTCAAAACTCTGTTCGATGGGATGGGTTACATTTCCTTAGATACTTAATACACCACTATAGCTTTGGGAATATCTCCAAGGAACACAGAGAACATGCGACCACATCCAACATTGAGATAGGTTACACCCATCTTTTTTTGGAAAATCTAAAACCTTTGTGCATACTGGGAACGATATTGGTTGGTTTGGTTTGGTATCAGCTAATGATTAAGTTTACAGAGAGATACTTATCTCAGTAAATAGCTAGCATGATAGGTCAGATGGTTACAACGTAAGATAGGAAGTAGGACTTCGGCTCTGGAGAATTTCTTTGAATTTAAAAGGCATACTTTTTTTTCCCTTTGGACACGACATGCAATGCAAGCAATGCCTACCTACTTGAAGACTTCCTTTAGGCGTCTTGGTGAATTAAGGCATTGAATGAAAGTTGAAACTTTTTTCAGACATTCATCTTGTCTTCACCTATCACATTAGTATCGCTTTATCCCACCGCCTTATACTCGTGTATAGGGATCGTTATATAGACAGGGTGATTATGTAATTCTCTGAGGTAATTATGATATCATTCTACTGAGACTTTCTCCTTTCCCACAACTTGAGGTTTTTCGACTTCGACAGAAGAAATTTTCAAAACGGATTTCTAATATGTTATAGATACGTTTCACAAGTCTTGAAGGTGTTTCGCAACGCAAGGAAGGGAAAGTTGTCTGCTTGCCACGTATTTTGCTGTCTTATTATTACAAAACTTTAAGACAAGGTGTACTTTCACTCTGTCAGTTTGTTTCTCCTAACTTCGTCTGGCACTTCATGTCCCTGGCAACTAACTTCGTTTATTTTCCTCCAGACTCTACTTTTATACGTGGTATCGTATAACTTAAAGAATCACACGAGCCTGAGTGAGTATTATATAACTAAGCCCATTGCTGTATGCAGACAACCGCACCGTTGCGTCTGATAATTCGATTTCACTGGGAAAAATTATCATCTTATTAACATTTACTTAGGGACTTTATTTCCCATTTTTGGTAAAATATATTTTTAATTTCTTTATAAAGAAACTTGCTTTACTTTGTTGTTCAATAAACTTTACTTTAGAGACAGTTGAGAGTAAGTTTTTAAATGGAAAAAATATTTATAAAATTTGTTGGCTTTGGCTTGGCAGACATAAGACACTTGCTCTACTTTCATGCTTGACAATCGATTAAAATTTGACATCTCAGGGTCAACTTTTTTAAAGGGTGAAATCTGAGCCAAAAAACCTTCTCCATGTTTGTTTCTATCATACAGTCTAAATTTTTTTATCAGACTAGCTCAACAAGCTGTCAAACGTCATTTTTTAAGTCGGCTGGCGTGGCCTTGTGGACGATGTATGATTGCTTAGCTGCAGAAAGTCTAAAAGTCTTGGACAGTTTAATGATGAAAATAATACAATGAGGGACTGACTCTATATTAAATTTGACATGTTTGAAAATGTTCAAAGCTCAAATGTTTCTCAGTGCAAAATTCTTCTAGATTCTAGATTTCATTTCCCTTGGTGTAAAATAGTATTTGTACTCTAGAGCACGTGTTTCTCCGAAATAAATATATAATAATAAGTTTGGCAATAAAGAAGCTAGGGATCTCTTGGGACATTGTTGAAAGCTGACTGGTGTGCTGTGTCAGACGTGAATTCCCTTCAGTGTAGTGTCTGGCCTGGCTCGAAAGTGTCTGGTTGCATTTGAGGTGCATCGTCCTCCCTGAACAAAGAAAACTGAGTAGACTTAAAACTCTCTAGTCCCTACTTCCTGTCTGTAATATAATCTAAGAAAACAAGGTTACTAAAGGAATTAAGATTGTATTCTTACTTTTAAGTTTAATCTTAACTTCAAGGCATTTGTAATTTTGTAATTTGCATGTGTTACACAGTATACCTTATACATAAGGAAGTACAGAGGGAGAGAGAGTACTTTATTTAAGAACTTTGCCAAAGACTCAGTTAAGCTCCTCAAAAAGGCCATTCATGCAAAGAGTGTGTTGTGTTAGCTTAGGCCAACTAAACTCTTGCAGTGGATTGGATATTGGGGAAAATAATACACACAAGTTTCCTTTCCCGTTCTTCATTCTTGCCAGGTGGATCAGTTCGGTTCGAGAGAGAAAGTGAGTCAGTTAGAGTATGAGATCCCATTAGTCCTATCCAATATGGAAATGTCCAATTGAATGAAATGTTATTGAAGATGAAAGGGCTTTGAGCTAAGTAGTAAGTAGTAACTTACTGCACTGTGCTTATACACTTCACATAGATCCATGCATGAATACCTTTTCCAACCAATTACCTTCTGGTAAAAAATGCGGGGATCCAAACCAACTTCACTCTTTGCGAGTTTCTCATAAAAATTAACTTTTCCCCTTTTATAAAATTTTTTCATCTTGTATACACTCTCTGGGGGAATGAACATATTAATAGACGTACATATTCCATTAGTTTACGTAAGGTGAAAACTGTATGGGTAAAAAGTGACTGGTTAAGTAAAAGTAACCAAGTACCTCGTATAATCAAAGCAACCCAAATGCATTTAACCGTCCTAAACATTATGGCCAGAAAAAATTTTTGTTACTAGGTTTTATATGTATGGATAAAAGCATTAAAATGAAAAGTGGATGTGCAAAGCTTACATGTACAATGGTTTAAAAAAAGAATTTTAGGACATATTGATCTTGAAATTGTATATTAATTAAACATTTCTATGCAAATTTGGAGAAAACTTGCATAGTAAAAAATGTATAATTCGTAAGTAAAAATCTGAGAGAAAGTTAATTCGATCAAGGGGATAAAAGATAGATTTGACCTTTTAAACTTTTAATACGCACAATATGGGTTGCTTTGCTTAGCTTTCTCTGTAAAAAATAGTTTTTAGTTTAGCATATAGGTTGAAGAGTTTGAGTGGTGCTAATTGCTACTTGAGTTTTATCACCATTTCAATTACACCGTCTGCTGGTTTTAATTGCATAAGTGGATAGAAAGGCAACTGAGTGCAGATAGACACAAAGTGCAAAGGAAATCTACTTCCTTTGGTGTTTATCCTATGGTTATTTTATTATTATTATTTTACTATAGCCTGGATAGAATTCTTTGAAAAAATATTTGAGGCTTTAGAATGGTAAAATTATGCGAATATAATGGTAATACTCGGATCTATAAATACATGTAATAAAATGTAATGATGCATTAACTGAGACTAAGTGGCCACATGAGGTTGATGTTTAGTTAGAATGATAATTTTATTATAATTGATAGAGTTAACTTTTATTTTTTCTCTTTTTCAGCTCCCACCGTGGACATTGTGGATGATGGGGAGAAGCCATTAAAGGACAAGATATTTAAGACAGGGTCCACGCTCGAGTTACGTTGCATTGTCAATCAAGTTGGGACGATGGATAATAGTCAGCATGTTAGCTGGTATCATGGCAATCGACTGCTTAACAACGATACATTTAGAGGAGGAATTAGGTAAATCTTTTTCCCGTTCTATTTTTTACATAATAAATAATATATTGAATTAAAATTACTTTATTCATCAAAGTCACACTCGAGTTTTAAATGTCAAGCTTGTCTGTAGGTATCAGATAGATTTCCATTTATTTTATTATTTGTAATTAAATATAATATAATAAGAGTCACAACAGTTGGGAAAATGCTTCACTTTATCTCTCACTAGTGTTTTAATTAAATCTTGAGTTTATCCACCTTTAAATTGCAAATAAATGCAGGAAAGCTTTAGAAAGGTAATTGAAGAAGAACATTCCATTTGATAGCTTTCCCCCTTCCCAACAAACTGCATTGGAACTGGGATTGAAATGCAATCGTAATTGAAAGATAACAAAGTTCGTTCTACTGCCACTATGCCATACCACCAAGTGAAAGACAATCCCAAGGTTTACTTACACATCTCTCTAGCCAAGTCTTAGCCCGGAAATAATCTATGCGGAAATTTCCAATTATAAAATCACGTGCTACATTTTATTGATACTTTGCCTATATTAAATTATACCTACTTTTGATGATAAGGATGAAAGAAAAGGATAGAAGGTAGAATGCTAACCTAGTCATTGAAATATTGACATTTGAAAGTTCTGTTAAGGCAATATTTGTATAACCTTCAGTAGCAATTTTAGCTTTTAAACAATCCACTATACAACCTTTATAAACTTTCTCCTTTACCTGTAGGTTGTAGGTTTAGTTACATTTTCAAGTCACACTCCACTCCAACATCTAACACTATCTCGATGAGAGAGGAGTAAATTTCACCACAGAGAAGAAAAGAAGCTAAAGAGCATTAAAGGATAAAGAGTATTCAATTTGTAGATGTAGATAAGTATAAAATGAAAGTAAAATTACGATAGAATGTGAAATAAGTGAAAGAAAGGATTTGCAAAGTTTTAAACAGATAAAAGAATACGAATTGCATTGCAATGAACCTATAGGATAAAATATGTAGGAAGTAAAAGATGTAAGAAATTCTTTTAAAAAATATTCGAGAACAACAAAGCATTAGATTGTGTGCCTGAGAATAGAAAGAAGAAAGCAGGGTAAAAAATAGACTACGACTGAATGAGAGATAATGTCGGAAATCTATTTGTCCGGCTGAGGTAAAAAACACTTTTCCTCTTTAAAGGATATGTGATATAGTATAAGTGAATGAATTGAACATTTGAACTGCTTTTCTAGCTGTAGTGAATAAAATAAAATATATATCAAATAAAATAAATAGGATAAAATAAGCTTAGATAGACGTAGGAAGGGAGAGGAAGTTACTGGAGAGATTTGTACCCAAACCAAACCAGTAAAAGTAACCTTGTGTAATGTACCTTATCTCTGTATATGAGAGGAGAGTAGATATTTTATCGTCTGATTCGAAACCGCCTAGCCTTATAGTATTATAGAAGAGATGATGGCTATTATTATCATTTTATTGTGTATACATATCGTACACATACATATAATAGATAGAAAGAAGGGGTAGTGAAGCATAGAATTCAATCGGTGACCTCTAATACGCTTGTAAGAACTTTGAGTGTGACATCTTGATATTTAGTAGTTGAAAAAAAATATATTTTCCTTATTTGTGTCAAGTGTGAAAAGCTGGGTGCAGAAGGAGTCCGATCGCTCCAAACTGAGTAAGCTGTACGTTGCAAATGTTAATAGCAACGACTCTGGTTGGTATACTTGTTCCATGGGACGTTTTGGTAATGCCACCGTCTATGTCTCCATCCTCAACGGTAATCTTTTATTCATTCATTCTCCAACCAAAACCAAATCCGCTTACTACACCATACCACCACCACTACCACACCACACTATTTTTACTTTCACCCTCTCTCTCTCTTATACAACACACTGCAGTATGTATCACTTTTTCCATCCCAACTTCCAATCCAACCTTGTTCATTTCTGATTCCATGTGTACTCCTTTACTATATAGATACACTTTCACTAGCTTTGAACCCTTTATATCTTACTAGATTGTAGATGAGAATTGCTTTCACAATTTCACATCATCATCATCATATAGGCAATGTACATGACCATAAGTACATAGACCTCTGACCAAGCTCTCGACAGGGTGATGATGTTATGTTATGTTCCTTGCACACACACACCATAACCATCGTCTATTTTAATGCATTCATTTATACATTGTTAGTTTCCTACGTATCCCCCAAGCGAGTGGATTTTCATTCTAAAATTCATGCTTTGCTATGAAGATACCTATGAAAATTTCTTTCACCACAACCGACACAATACATTATTATTTCTTTTTCTCCTTGTATCTATGTTGTGGTCGTATGGGGTGTCAGTTTTCCCTTTGGCATGGTGGTTTGGTTTGTATCCTATGCGCCCACCTATGTTTTGGGTGTAACCTATCCTATATGTATGACAATGATTTTTTTTGATGGTGATGATGATGCAACGAACTATATTACCTACAGCCTACAACCTTCTGCCTACTTGTCCTTCCTTATTTCCTAGTTTAAAAAATATACTTATGAAGGTATTATAGTGAGATTTGTGTTGTACAGAGGGTTTACTTTTTACACTTCCTTTCCTTTTCTACCTACTTTCCATCCTTTTACATGTTTGCTACTTTAGAATTCGTACTTTTGAGTTGTTACTTCCGTACCAATTTGGTTGATTCTTCGAGCAAACCAACCCACATGGGTGTCACACCCACTCCACTTGGTTCTATCCTATGACTATTACATATTTCCTGCTGTGCTAGATATTCTTCATTTATTGTGTTCTGATGTTGTTACGATTTCCAAGGATTTTTCATACTGATTTTTTGGTGATTTGTTTGATTTATTGCCGCAGGAGAGACACCCGCTGCTATGCAGCATGGGCAAGGTTCACAACTTGTACCTACTTCATCTCTACTTTCCCTCGTCATGTCTATTACCATCGCCACAGTCGCTTGTTGCATTACCGTTTGCTAAATTGGACTGTCTTCTTACGCGTACCACTAGTGAGAAAATATATTATTATGAAGAATCTTGATTGGATTTATAAACTTATATATGAGCGAAACACGAGCTGTTTCTAACTCTACAACTGGAACATTCCTTCGTATTCTACTTAGCTGTATCTCGTTTACTTACTTAAATACAAACCTCGACTGTCCTTCATCATCTCCAATCCACTCTCACCGGTCGGTTGATGCTTAACATTTCATGTATTATTATGTTGACAGGAAATGAAAGCACTGCCACCTCCAACTACCTACTTACTTTCTCTACAAGTCATATCCTCGCGAAAGTTAATACTTAATTCTAAATGAAGTCGAGCCGAGCCGTCATTCTTCTCTCTACGCAGCCTAACTATTAAAAACTTATCTATATTTCATTTCAGACACGAACGGAAACTCTTATATCGAAAAATAGAAAGATTAATATTACTACTACCTTAAATAAAGATAAATACAGTTTCTATCAAAGAGTAAAATATGGTACAGACCATTTGAACTCATTCACGCAGCTAAAACTCTCAACTATAGAAGAATTTTGCAGTAAAAAAGCATCACAATGAATGTATCTTATGATTACACAACATTAAAGCAATTTATTTTGACAGGTTTCAAAAGAAGCTATAGATTAAAGGTAAACTAACCATCATCACTTCCAAAACGTAAAATATACATCGCAAAAGTTGAACTTTAATACCCTACTCGGTTCATCAGAGGAAAAGAAAATACCTAATCGGATTTGCGAATGCTTAAAAAAATAATGAAAAAAAAAATTACACAACGAAAACTCTGTGTGGTGCTTGTTTCCATTAAAATTTAAACATGCGTGCTATCCTCTAATGCTAATAATAAATGAAATTTTCATTTCAAATGAAAAACTTCCATTGAAGAAAATAAATACCTGTGAGTGAAATACAATATATACAATTTTTAGTGTAATTTAAAAAAACATCATTATATATCTAATGCGCCATGACGTTATGATTAAATTTACTTCACATTGGTATATGTGTATTATGTTGTGTTCAATTTCTCCAACCTAGTATAGTATAGTAATAAAAAATAAGATCCTATATTCTATGGTAGTGCTGCTATTAAAATTAAGTACATGATAAACACTATGAACAATACCTAAAATACATTTTTGAACTCCTTCGTGTGTTACATAAAGACTAGTCAAGATAATTTATAAGTCAATGTAATGTAAAACTCTAAAATATAAAAGAGGAATAAGAGGTAAAAAAAGATGTGTTATATTATTATATAATAGGATGTTTGATAGGTACGTTGAGTGTGCAGCAATTCAAATGATCCTACTAAATTTCTAAATTCAGTCAGATTGAATGGAGTAAGAGATTGAGAGAAAGTGCAGCCAGTAAAGGTGTATTTCCCTTAGGAATATACCTAAAGGAAGTATACACAACATTTACTACTGACTACAATCAAAAAGGTAATAGTATTGCATTTGCTGCCATTGGGAGTTTAGAATTTCCCATTCTCGCTCAACTTTCTGTTTTCACTCTGAGAGAAAGTCCAATCCAAGTTGAAATAGTGCAAAAAGGGAAAAGGGAATAAACTTATTTAAATCGACTTCTTTGAATGAATAAATGACCTATTGTGAAATACAGCGTAGAACATAAGTCGAACCTTTCCAATCTTATATTTGTATACAATTCTACAAACTAAAGTGAACAGTGCAATGTGGTCCGTAATACTTGTACCTAGTTGTAGTAAACTATAGAATCTTGTAGAAATGCATAATAGTAACATGTACGATGATGGGAAGAACAACACAATTTAGATTTTGCATTCATTCAATTCAATTCGGCAATCTCCTTATTTAGCCTAGTGTTGAGAGTTGAATGTAATGTACTTTCACTACTGTCATAATCTACATAAACTCGTATTCATCTTAAGGTATATTATTATTATTCACGCTTTTTTCACCGAAAAAGAAGTGTGAACTTTTAACGAATAAAGTGTTAAGGGATAAGAAGTCTTTTATGTCATAGTATACAATATGTATAGTAGGAAGTAAGTATTTTGTGAAATATTGTTATTCGTACACATGCCCATCGTACAGATTTATTACGCTGTTGAATCGTAAATAGGAATGATTGCATCATTATTCTAGTACTAGGGTTCAGTACAATACAATACAACTTCAAGTTTGTTGACAGTCAGAAACTGTTTTTTGTATTGTTACTCTTTACGTATTTACTACACAACACTAGACTAGACTGGTGTACCAATAATGTCAGATGACTAATGTGATTTCTTTCTTCGGAATTGACGAATTGAATTTTTTTTTGACAATTTAAAGAAATGAAATTTCCAAGCGTTTCATTAAGTTACTACTATACTAACTTATAGACTATAAAATAAAGTACTATAATATATATATTGTATTGTATTGTATTTCATGTCTATCTTTAAAAGTGTGTGTTATATGTTAGCTTGTAATATATTTTTATTGAAAATTCAATGGACCATTCCATTGCATTGATTGAACTCTCTCCTTTTCATTATTCTACTTATACTTTCGTCTCTGATATGGTTTATGCTAGGAGTTAGGAGAGACAATTGCAAAAGGTCTTGTACCTGGTCTGCTGGTTGTTGAGTAAATAGAGTAGATAAAATACTAAAGTAAACTTGAAGAATAGAGAACAGAGCTGGAAAATAACTTAGCCAAGATTTAGGTACAGGATGTAATAATAAATAAACGTATAAGTCAATGTGGGAGGGTTTCCCCCTTGTATTTTGTTGCCAAACTCTGTTTTTTCTTCAGAGAGAATGAAATGTATCTTCGTCCAGAAAATAATTTATTACAAAAAGCAAAACAGCTTCTCCAGTCTGATCAAATGGAAATATATATATTATTATTATATACTATACTATACTACTCGTTCGTATATGCATTATATTATGTACTAATACCCGGTAGACTATTATGTAGGTCAGGTTATGAGCAAGAAGGATTACAACACAATACAAATAAAAATTACTGTTAAAATAAATAGGAAAAAATCAAGTTAAACTAAATTAATGAAATGTGTGTGTCACAATGAAATACGATGATCAGTATGAAATAAAAGTTACATAGCAGCGGAGAGAAAGATCTACACCACACCAGCCAAAAAGGGATTTCCAAGAAGAAAAAACAAAAGTTAATGGAATAAGAAGAAAAATAATAGCCGAAATTTCTGCCGAGGTTTGCTACAATCTAAAGTAAATGCTGAACTTGTTGTATCTTCTCTTATCCAATACAATACTTACACAAGTAAATTGGAGAGGAATAGAAGAAATAAGAAAATTATGATTAAATTGGCCAACTCTGCTTCAGAATGAACTAACTGCATACATACGGACGAATGCATTGTTGTAATAATACTACTACTAATAATAATAATAAATGTAGAAAGTAGAGAAAATCAGAGAAAGCAAAGTAACATAAATACCCACTGACATACATACAATACAATGTACATCAGTTCACAAGAGCATTATTAATATCAAAGTGGACAAGATTTCAAGAGAAAGTTACTCATTTTTAATTAAAACACCCAAAAGTTATATTGTCAAGTCTTTCTTTGATTTCTTGGTATGGAAATATTAACTAAGATAATTCATAAATTATGACGATAAAAATAACTTTCTATTGTTAAATTACATTAATATGTCCATAAATAATATATATGATGATATAATGTAATAAAATAAAATATGTAATATGTGATCTGATTATCATCCTTAGGTTTATATTTCTCATTTGCCTCTGTATCACAAAATATCGCTAGACTATTTGCCCCTAGGAACAAATGAAAATGAAGTCTCAGTCTGCTGCACAGTGTAAAAAAATCCGATTACTCTTCACCCATGCGGCAATTGCTTCTAGGTACTTTGTTATACTCAATTTTAGAGCTTTCACTCTCTCGTCATTTGAAGGACATCATAAATGAGTTAGCGTCATAAAATTGTCTGTCAATATGCTATGCTTCTATACTTATATGTTTCACACAGTATAATATTATTACTATGCATTATGCATTATTATCCCTGGAGCAACCAGTGAGCAGTGGAAATTGCGAACTGCATGGGAACCTTAGAAAATGAAATGGCTACAGCATACCACATCAGTGCACACCATTGTCAAGTGACGATATCACAATGTATCATATATATTATCATCGTATGATATTCCCAAGAAAGTATAAAGTCCGATCATAATCTGGATACAAGGAGAGAATATTATGTGTGAGTTTAAGGCCCTTTCTGCTGAATATTTATATATAAAAGCTTCAGACTTTCACTGAACTGGCCAGTCCAGGCCACTAGGAAAATTTACTACTAGTGTGGCATGAGAATAGAGAGTAGTCAGTATGGGAAAGTAACTTTTGGCTTGGGGGATGCAATGTAAGGTATGAGCATGAAAAGGAGGATCGTCTAAAGTGAAAGTCCAGCCGTAAGCCAGGAGCAAACCCAACAGGATAATATGATCAGTAGGAGATTTTAGCCTTTTCACTGGAAGATGTGCCTCCTGCCTATACAATACACTCTACACTTGGGTTGGAATAGAGGTACACACACACAAGACAGTAAATTGGACCTATTGCAATTTATACTATAGGAATATATAGGAAAAGGCTAAGGCTACTTTCCATACTACTAGAGGATTTACTACTAGGTAAGACTTGATATAGTAAAATATGTAGGCTCTGACTTGGATAATAATGTAATGTGTGTGTGTATGTGTGTCGGCCCTCTGGTTGGTTTCATTTATTCTTATTACTCCCATAAATTTATATCTTGAAAGCTGCTCCATTTCATTGGATTTCATCGGTTCATTCCGTTATTTCATTTCATGCAATTTCATAGCCAACACGCCTTTTTACTACTATTTCATATTATATTATACAAACTTGTATGTATGAGTAAGTAGTTTCTCTTCTTTTTTGGGGAGGCTATTTCACTATTATTTCATGAGATAGGTACCTATATCTTACCCCTCATTCACTCAAGACTCAAGATCAGGTCGAACCCAACTCAACTCAGGTATTATTTTCTTCTTCATCCCTTAAGGATGTAAAGTCAGTAATTTTCTACCAAGTATAAAAGGAGGTGATTTGCAATAAAATCTTTTAGCGGAAGCTTAGGCTTTTCTTAAGTGTGAAATTTTCTTCGAGTTTAGTCTGCCCAAGATATTTAAGGAAATTTTCCTTCACTTTTGTCTGATTTATTTCTTTTACTTTATATGATACTTACAGTACAGTACAGTACATTGTTATATTATAATAGTGCAAGGGGAAATTGGTTGATTGACCCTGACCAGACTTGAGAGGTGCAATATGGCATTTTGAGTTAACTAATGTAAAGTACCTATTTGATGCAATCAGTACAGACGGAAGAAAGATTTTGCAGAGATATTGATCTTTCATGAAGATGTATGGTATGAAATCACACTGCGGACTGAGTCGTGGACATTGATTGCACATTAAAAATTAATGGCTGACACCAACACGCATTTAACAACCAGTAGTCACTAGTCAGTACTACTCATTCTGTTATGTATCATAAATATAAATGTTGGTTTTGTGCTAAGCCTTCCTTTACAAATTACTGCACTGCTGTGTGTGCTACCACATTCTGTTTTGATATATATTTTATATAGATATACTCTGCACAGTATATATATATATAAATATATATGTATAGAGTACACAGAGATCCCTTGAGATCGTCTAATCTCAACCCAAAAGCACCTTGGCACTTACGTACATACAGATAGTTAAAATATAGAGGAAAGTTGAGAAAATGAAGTAGAAGAGTAGTAACAGACACGTACGGGTTTGGTTACGTAAGCAAGACAAGCTAACTACTTTCATAAAAGTGAAACTCATAAAACAGATTGGCCCTTGAGGATGACTAGTTTGATGAAAACAGAGCGATGAAAGGTCTACATTTCTCATACTTCATAAATAACTAAGTGACTTCAATGTTCAATTTTATAAGCAAAAGACAGGGGGAAAGTGACACACCTTAAGTACGTCCTAGCTTTTTATTTTATGATCATATGAGCATCGGATTATGAATAAGACACCCACCTACCTACCTACATTACGTGTGTACCTAAATGAAATAGAAAACTACTATGTGACTAGACTAGACCACTAGACCCATTTACTTTTATATGATGAGGTTTTGTGGGATAACAACTTTCACTACCTAATACTTTCTCCACTACAAACAAGGTAGGCAACAGAACAGACACGAAAAAAAGAAGAAGAATATATACACACCAAGCAGTAAATAACACAGTATACGGCTTTCTTTTTATATTTCGGATTGATTAAAATTTAAACATAAATCAGATGGCTTTCTCCACACGAGGATTACTTCGATGCAATTTTTGGGATCTTACGCATTTCCCAATTTCTCTCTTTGGCGATAGATCAAGTAAATGTATTTCGATTTTTACTCATTTTTAGTATTAAAATTTCCATCGCTTTTCACTATACATATAGTTAGATTGCGTAGGAAGAAGAATTTATTTTGCTTGCATAAGTTTGATGAAAATTAAATGAGCTTGATTTTACCCAATGTAAATAGCTCAGAGGTATGATTGTGTAAGATAAGATGTATAAACCTTGCTTGGGATAAGGTTTAAGGTGAATAAATAGAGAAATTATCAAGCGTAGGTAAAAGTTGAGTGGAAAAACAAATGCGTATTTCCAGAAAGTTTAATATTATTCAAAAGTAGAGAACATTATAAATGTTCTAATTAGATATTTAGGTTAAGTAAAAGTTGAAGGATGTCTTGAAAACGTGACAACTATTTCCACCACTTACAATGCGTCGGCATCTCATGATGAATTCCGATTTCGATGAATGATATATCAAAAAATTGCGCAAAAAATTACGATT
>JAQFZZ010000277.1:0-22570 GCA_034696405.1 Isotoma caerulea | reverse complement strand
TGGACATCACCCATTTGTCGTCATATCTCAAATCAGCCCAGTCTAGATTTGGATTCCCCTTGGCCAAACATTCCCAAATTCCCAACCCCAATCCGTGATCTGAATTTAAAATAAAAATCAAATATTAATTTATTTAAAAAGATCTTAATGCGTTTTGTCAGATATTGCGTGGGGACGATCATTATTTTTTATACCTAGTTGCATGCAGGGCCGTGCCGACGGTGGATTTAGGTGGATACACAAATATAGGCCGGACGGCCTGAAGGGCCGTCCCTCCTATTACTGTATACTGGATAAAATTGAAAAATTTAAGAAAAACCTACAAACTAAACTAAGAAAAATGTAGCAAACAGCCGGGCCCTCATTTTTGTATTTAGCCGTGTAAGCACCAATTGTCATCAGAATTATTTTTAATAAAAAATTATTCACTGTAGAAATTAATCTGAAAGGTACGACCTTTGACATTTCATCGTTTGTGAATTCCGTAATAGCTCGTACTAAATTCTTGTTCCGAACTCAATTTGAAACTGGACATAGCGACAGATTTTTTGCATCAAAACAATTGCTGAGTTTGCACAATATTTTTAATGATTTAGGAATTTAATAAATCTAGCAATTGACATTTTTGAAAAAAGTTGAAATGAAACAGAATCGGCCTTGGAAGGGTAAAATAAAAGTAACTTCATTTTAAATTGTATTTACTAAATTCAAATGGTTTTATTCGCAACTTTTAAATAGGGCTCATTTGCCCGATCGTGCTGAACTTAGAAAATTTCAAATGGCTAAAATATTTTAAAAAAGGTACCCTTTCAATTATGTTATATTTATTAATATTATTTAAAACATAATTGAAACCGTACATAAATAATAAGTTAACATATTATATAAATTGGGGTCAGTTTTGCCAATTATTATAAATATTTAAGGCAATTAAGAAAATCAGGGGTGGCCACTTGGGCTAGTGCTCAAAAAAGCCAAAACATTCCTTATTTTTTTAACAATGTTTTTATCACTGTCTTCGTTGTTCAAAATCGTATGTAAATTGTAGAAACGTAGGCAAAAGAATTGTGAGCTCGCCCATATTATTCGAGTCACTAACAGAAGTTCACTGTTTTGCATGGATATTTTTTAAGTGATTCGATAGACAGACAGATACCCAAAAGTGCAAAACATGCAAATGATTTATTTGGCTATATTATGTTTTGAATGAAACAAAATATAATTAAAATACACTCACTTCTACAGCTTTTGACAGAAAAAAAACATTCAAAAATTGTCTGAACTGACTGTTAACGTTTTACAAGACATTCCGATATCACCTCATACTAATGGATACTAATAGATGATGTTGAGAGTTGTAGACAATAAAAATTAACTTAAACTTTAACACCTCGGGATATTAAAAAATAATAATATGAAAGTATTGGCATAAACGTGGTTCGGTGCCAATATTGGGTATTAAGGTAAAAAATATTTTTTAAAGGAAAAAAGCCGTCCCTAGAACTTTAAATCTCGGTCGCACTTAGGCTAGGAACGGGTCTAGTTGTATGTGGACATAATTATAGGCATAGGCCACAATAATTGAACTTATCGTTAATTTATTTACTTACGCTAACATTTATATTTCTTCTGCTGCTCTCGAAAGTTAAGTATCGTAACTCTTTGAACTTAACAAAATGGCAGCATCCGTTAAGTTGTATCCTTTGTAGAGGCTTAAGTGCGTTAGACCTAAAAAGAGTAAATCAATAAGCGAAATTTGCTGTCGCGGCTATATTTCCAAACCTGATGATTATTTTTTTTTACAATATTATCGATATCTTTTAGTTAGGTTTCCAGAATTAAAATTTTGAAAAATTTCAAATTCAGTCCAAAATCTATTTATGAAATTAAGGTCTATTTTAAATTATTGCAAATAGCTTTCTGAAGAATAGAAATATGACAATCATCTTCTATGTCAAATGTAAGCTAATTAAAAATCACATAATTGTACATTTAATTTTTTTGAAAATTCGAAACTTTTCGAACTTTTTTGAAAATTTAGCGCAGATTTTGACCTTCTATAACTTCCATGGCGGACCTCACATCATTCATCCTAAACGGCAGTAAAAATGAGCGTATTACAATTTATATAAATCTGTTTATACCCGATTGATGTGAGGTCCGCCACGGTAGTTATACAATTTCAAAAAAGGCAAAAATGACGTCATAATTATGTTACCGATTTCGAAAAAGGCCCTTCTATAAAGCCTTGAAGTAATTTTGCATTCTTGAAACACAAAAATAAAACAATGCAACAATATCTACAAATGTCATCCGATTTAAAAAATTTAAAATGAAAACCAGTACTACATAACGCAAGTATACATAAGAAAATATTATTGGAAATATGCTTTAAGACGTATAAAATGCTCAATTATGCAAAACATATTTGAAACAATTCCCAAGTAAATTTTCAAATACTATAATGCAACACAAGTAACCTCAATTAAGTATCCGGAAGAAAAAGAATGCGAAAAAAAGTAACGAAAAAAAGTACGCAGAAAAATTAATTTTTATTAAATTGTTTAAAACTGAAAAGCAAAACACGGTTTGATACAGCTCAAAGCTGTTGCTTCAAAGTTTCACTGTCAAAATATGCCATACATTCACACAGAATCACAAAACTAAATTACAAACAGTCCTCAGTCCTCAGATAAATAAAGTAAAGGAAAAAAGTAACTCAAAAAAAATCTAAAACGATGGTATACCACAAAGAACCTGATATGAGTATCAAAAATGTTAATTTAGACTGTATTGAATTAAATGATTGTAAATTTAAAAGGGTTTATGAATTTAGATAACTATGTTTACAATTTGACACCTGTGTCAACTTTAAAAAACATTTTATTTAAGTTGTAAATAAGGTATCAGGCAGAATTAAATTTATACAAGGGATAGAAAGGTTCCTAACCCCTAAAATAATGAAAATAAGGATTAATACGTATGTGTATTCGGTTACTGATAATGCTCTGGACATATGGGCAATTCAAACAAATGATCAAATTCAACAGATCCAGAGTAAAATCAACCGTTTTCTTTAGAGCTATTCCATATCCAAATTGTTAAAAAGTAGTTACGTTAGCTATGAAAAAACTTATAATAATATAAACATGTATGAAATTCTACCAGAGTGTAACTTTCTAACGGTAAAAGAACGTTGTGATTTTATACTATTCAAAAATCGGTAAAAACATTATCGTTGTGATGTTATTCATTTCTCAATTAGAGAATCTTCTAGAAATATTCCTCTAATTCAATCCGTTAATTTTAACTCAGTGATGTACAAAAGATCGTCAGAATTTAGGGGTAGACAGTTATGGAATAGTTTACCGAAAGATTGGAAACTAAATGGAATCGGGTATGATAAATTTAAATACTTGATAAAAAATTGGATTGTATCGAAAAGAAGTAGCACATGTGTAATATAACTGATTATTCCGAAATTTTATATGTAGTGGGTAGATATTTTGTATAAAGTTTATATGACCTACTGTCACCAGTGGAAGAACAAACTTGTTTGAACTGGGAAAGAAAATAAAGATAATCAATCAATCAATCAATCAAAAGTCAACAGCTTTTAGGCTGATTTTCATATGGCTGACAATTATTCTCATATGCATGTTCATATTAAGCGTATATTAAGTTTACATTTAAATTATAGTGTATCAATCGTGCTTGTGGTAGTAGCTTGTGTGTGATAGTCGGGAAATATTCAGCCAGTTTTGTCCAGGCTCATCACTGGAACGACATAATGGACTCTTTGTAGGAGAAGATTACCGAGGAAGTTAAGACTACAATTCGTGGGCTTGTAGTATTTCCTTCTAACCTAGGAAGTAATTAAAACTTAGCTTATAAGGGGTAGGTGTCACTCGTTGTATGATATCTGAAGACGCATTGTAATTTGATTTATCTCATGTTATAAGCATACTAGTTTTATGAGTCTTCGTGTATGTATGGCATATTTTGACGGTGAAACTTTGACTCAACAGCTATGAGCTGTAATGAAACCTGTGTTGTTTTTCAGTTTTAAACAATTTAATAAAAATTAATTTTTCCGTGTACTTGTTTTCCGCATATTTTTTTCCAATACGTTTTCTTCTGTACTTTTTTATACTGATACTTTTTCTTCCGTACTTTTCCTTCCGGGAATCCTTCAATTGACATGGTTCTTATGAAGTTAATATTAATGCCTATCCACATTTTTTCAATGCCAATGAAGGATTTACGTAATTTTAGCCCCATCCTCTCCTTTACATAGCAAATTATTTTAACTTCAAATTAGTATACGCCTTCCTATCTTTATAAACCTATCACAACGCTCTAAGAAAGTATCGTCCGATTTATATTTTCAGTTAAACTTTTGAAACTATTATTTGTTATTTGAAACCATTTAAAATTATTTCAAACCATTTGTAACTATTTGAAATCATTTGGAGCTACTTGAAAACATTTGGAGCTATTCGAAACCATTTAGCCCCATTTGAAACCATTCAGCCCTATTTAAAACCATGTAGCCCCATATGAAACCATTTATTCCTAAAGCTCATTTCACAAAGGTTTTTACTCTACATGTTCCTTTTTTATAGTGGCAAATGTACATTTAAGGAATAACTTTTTGGTCCATCCGTCCGTCTGTCACGTCGATAACTTTCGAACGAACTAGTGTATTGAAATGCAGTGTTGGCGTTGGATTCAGTATTCAGTAAAGAAGTTTGGTAAAGACAATGACGTTTATAAGTGCTTCAAAACACAAACGATTTATAAATCATATTGTAATGTATGATTTCACATCTACGAAACGTTATGGAATTCAACTGGGATAACCGATTCTGCTTTTGCAGGTCAAGATTGTCTGAAAAGTCAGAAAATGAGGTAAAACGTCAAACAAGGACAAATTTCAAGTTTTTTATATTAACATTGGTTTTGACGAGTACATCAAAAGGAGATAGGACTTCAAAGGTGTACGATGACATTTAAAGGCACAAAACGAGATCAAATGGCAAATTCCAGGTTTTAAATATTTAAACTGTTTAAAAGTATTTTATATGGTTTATTACTTCATACCTTTGGAATTTCAAGTGTCAAATAGAATGATGGATAAAGTAATTTATGGTTTGTTTGGCTTATCAAGTTGGTAGTTTCACAATAATGAAACACACGAGGCTTTGTGTGTAAATATTACCTCAATCGTAAAATTGGAGATGTTTAACTGCGTAGTTATTTAGTTAAAATGATAATACTTTTGTTGTTTGTCTTTTTAAGAAGCAAAAGCTACTTTATGGTTTTGGCTGCGTGTGTCCGTCGGTCACACCGATAACTCGAGAACGGATTCAGATATCGGAATGAAACTTGGAATACATGTGCTAGACTCTTATATCTTGAATGAATTCTTAGATGAGCCCTGTAGGATCACCCCTAAGGTCACAATAAAAAGGTTAAAATTGTGACCCAAATGTTAAAGAAATGGAAACAGTTTTTTCAATAATTCCTTGTCATCCAACACCGCATGCTTTCCAGGGTTGGGTAAAATACATTGGTATGAAATACTTAATACTGTCATCGGGTCAAAATACTTTTGTATTTGAAATACATTTTCAGGATTTTATTTAAAATACAAAATACAAAATACACGAAGCTTAACAAACGTGTCAAAATACAAAATATATGTATTTTAAATACATTTGAAAATACAATACATTAACGTGAAAAATTGACTTAAAAGCATAAATTGAACAAAATAATAAAGCATCGAAAATTACTTAATTTTATAGTTTGCAACTAATTCGTATTCATTCAGTATTAAAAAATGATAAAAATAATTCCAATGAATGTAATATAAAACGTAGTTTACATAAGCGTTTGGATTCAATTTGGGTGCGAAAAGAAATAAAATAACTAACACTCAAAGTAAACGTATTTATATATTTCGCCAGTACACCCCAAACTAGCCATAAGACATACACGTTTTTAAATCATAATGATATGTCATATGGAACATATGAGATTTATATCTATTCCTTATGTGACCTTGATTTTAAATAATAAATGTGATGAAACTTGCAAAATGATTAAAAATGTACAACTTTTTTCAATTTTCTGTTAGCTATTTTTCAGCTGAAATTCACATTTTCCGTACTTTTGCATATAATGTATTTTGTTTTTTGAAAAAATATTTTAAATACATTTTGCAGTTACGCTTGAAAATACAAATGTATTTAAATACATTTTAGTATTTGAAGCTCAAAATACTAAATACATATTTTTGCCTAAACGCTTATAAAATACAAAATACACAAATGTATTTTAAATACGTATTTTAAATACATGTATTTAAAATTCCATGTATTTTGCCCAACCCTGATGGTTTCTAAGGGTACTTTAAGGTTTCAATGGGTACTTTATGATTTCAAGGGGTACTTTATGGTTTCAAGGGGTGCTTTATGGTTTCAAGGGGTATTTTATGGTTTCAAGTGGTACTTTATAGTTTCAAGGGGTACTTGATGATTTTGAAGGGTACTTAATGATTTCTAAGAGTTCTAAAAAGGTCACAGGGGTCAAACATGAACTCCCTTGTTACCCTGTTTACAGAGGTTTATTTTATTTGTTATATTTACTCTGAATGATACGCAAAATGTAAATAAAAATTTGTATTTTTTACGCGAAAAAAATTAACTTTTGCTTGCCATTGTTAACCTTTTATCGTTATTAAGTATCGTCAGATACTTTATGTGAACGCTCATGGTGTCTGTTAGTCCGGTAGTCCGTCCTTAAAGGCGATAATTTAGAACGGTTTCACATATCGACTTCAAACTTGGTACTCTTGCTCTAGACCCCCATAGCTTGCATAAGTTAGCAGATGGGCCCTGTAAAATTAACCCCAAGGTCATAATAAAAAGGTCAAATTTTTCACCCAATGTTAAAGATAGGAATTTTTTTTGATATTGCTTCTTCACCACCACCGCATGCTTTATGTGATGAACAACAAGGACTCAAAAAAAACCCCCAACGGAACCCAAACAACCCGACCTCACCCACAAAGGAGCAAAATAAAATTAATTGTTTTAAAAAGCCCCAATTTGTTTTAAATAGCCCAAAATAGTTTCTAATAGCTCAAAGTAGTTTTGAATAGCCCAAAATAGTTTCAAATAGCCCAAAATAGTTTCAAATAGTTCCAATTGACAATAGAAATATGACGATACTTTCTTAGATCGTTGTAAAAGGTTAATTTCATGAGTGGTCATGTACCATTTTACATATGAATCACTTTTCAACATAACACCTACTTTAAATGGTCATATCACCTTTACGATTATCTATTCTCGAGGACATTGTCCTCAATAATAATCCAACTGGACCTTTCATCTTCGTTTCTGCGGTATTCCATTATTAACATTTGTAACAAATAGTAGGATAATTTTTTCGGAAATTTTTTTTTTCGATTTCAAGTGCTTTTGGCAAATCATTTTGTTGATAATGAAATACCTAAAGGAGTCAAACGTCTACTGTTCCCCACGGACACTGGAAGAATTATATTTTAAGAGGAATATATTGTATTGAAACTGGAAACACTGTTAACCAACATAACAAAGCAGTAATCAAAGGGAACACATTTTCACCATAAACGACCGGTTTCTTTATTTCTTCGTCAGGCTAAATAGGTGAAAATGACAAAATTTTACAATTCGAATTTTACAATTACATAATTTTGGAAAAATTATAATTTAAAAGTAAAGTTTTCTTTAAGCTACTAAACACAAAAATTATACCTTTTCGTGGCGATGAGCAATTGTACATGTGTAAGTAGAAGTATTAATTTTGGACTAAATTGATTTTATTTTCATTGTACAAGGTTCATTTTATTTATTTTACATCGTTGAAGCAAAGAATTTATTTTCTGTAAGCCACAATAATTTCAAGATTATCTATAAAGTTTTTATGATTAGAGTCTAGACCTTTTTTAGCTTCTTCTTTGAAATGCTGGACACAAATTTTATTCAAGTGGAGAACATTTTTATAGAAGGGCATAATTATGTATACTTAATTATGAGGCATTGAAGTATTAATTTCTAAAGACATTAATTAAAGATAAGACCTTTGGATTATGAATCCTTAAATTCGTAGTGAGTAAAAGCTTTTTGGGGTATAATAAATCGTGTCGGGTTTAAAGGGATAATTTTTCTTTTCATTCATTAAGGAGACTTATAGGGTATCCTTTTATTTCAAATTTATCCATCAATACTTGAATTTCGTTGTTACAATCTATTTCCTCGGAACAAATAATTTTTATACGAAGACCTGGACTGTATGGTAGAGAGTTAATTAGATGTTTAGGATGGTTCAGATTATAATGTAAATTCATTCGTTAAGACATCGGTTTCACAAACAAATTTCTAGTTATTTTATTATCCGGCGAAATATTAATTTTTACATATAAAAAGTTAATTTCATTATTTGATAAAAAATGTGTAAAAGTTACTTTTTCATGTTTTAATGTATCTTTTCACCATTGATTCATATCAATAATATCAGTAGAATTGACAATGACAAACCCATCGTCAATTAAGCGTACTTAAAATTCAACTTTGGGTTTCTTTATAAACATATCTTTTAATTCTGCATAAGCAGTAATATTAGCTATACTTACTGAGGCAGGATTACCCATTTGTATGCCTTTAATTTGTTTGCAATATTGATTTTCATATAAAAGGGTACTATAATCTAGACTTAATTGCATTAGTTGTAAAATCTAGCTAGCTGAGAAATTTGCAGGTAGTTCAATTAGATGCTTATTTTTAGAAAACACTACACATCAGAACTTTTTACAATTTTTAATGTCTAAATTTGTATACACAATATCAACATCATAGGTTACTAACGTGTATCTACATTTTTGATTTAGGTTTAATGGATTCAATAATAGTAAAAAAATGTTGAGTATCGATTATAAGGTTTGGAATAAAGTTCATAATAGTTTGAAGTATAAGGTCTAATATTCCTATTTGGCGTATAACATGTGCCACTAGTAGGTAAATATAAAACTTTGCTGGTTTAAATTTATAAAAGATTAAATCAAGTTTATATTTATGTGTTAGTTTGACATGCATACATTAAACTTAAACCTTATCCATGAATTCTTCTACTTTAAATTCAAAATGGGTTTTTGTAGATGGGCTATAAACGTATGAATTTGAAAGTTGTCTAAATATTTCATCATCGTAGTCTTTTTTATACATTACACAAATACCTGCGTTCTTGTCTGCATTTTTCATAATTAAATTATGACTTTTAATAAAAGTTTGAAACTGGTATAAAACCTCTGCAGGTAGGAATTCGTTACGACTTGAATTATGATAGATTTTTCTACTAAACTCGCTTAAAATAAATTGATTAGGGAATACAATTTTTTGCATGTCACATGATTTTTTAAAGTTATTTATTCGTTTTCTAGAGCTGATTATGAAATGATTAAAATTAGAAAGTATTTTAGATTCTCCTAGATTCAAAAAAAGGCTATCCAACTTATTTTTCTTAAAGCCTCTTTAAAATCCGGAATTAAGTCTCCTTTTTTAAAATTTGTTGGAATACAAAAATGTAAGCCTAAATTGAGTATTAACTGTACAAATCTAGGCAAGATCAGATTTGTTAAGTTGTGAATAAAATCATTGTTGGGGGTATTTTTATATGCTTTTATTAAGTTAGAGGAATGGTTCTTGGATAAATGTTTGATGCAATTTAAAACTTTACCAATATTTTTTTAGTAGTAATTTTGTTTTTAGTTGCGTCCTCCTGTCAAGGTAAAGCGTTTAGAAGATCTTTCGGTGGTATTTTGGAAGAACTGGGTTTATGGTTTTGAGTCGGGTATTAAACCGACACGATTTATTAAAACCCAAAAAGCTTTTACTCACTACGAATTTAAGGACTCATAATCCAAAGGTCTTATCTTTAATTAATGTGTCTTTAGAAATTAATACTTCAATGCCTCATAATTAAGTATACATAATTATGCCCTTCTATAAAAATGTTTTCCACTTGAATAAAATTTGTGTCCAGCATATCAAAGAAGAAGCTAAAAAAGGTCTAGACTCTAATCATAAAAACTTTGTGTAATCTTGAAATTATTGTGGCTTATAGAAAAATTATTTCTTTACATCAACGATGTAAGATAAATAAAATGAACCTTGTACAATGAAAATAAAATCAATTTAGTCCAAAATTAGTACTTCTATTAAAAACATGTACAAGGGCTCATCGCCGCGAAAAGGTATAATTTTTGTTTTTAGTAACTTAAATAAAACTTTACTTTTAACTTAAAAATTTTCCATAATTATGTAACTGTAAAATTCGAATTGTAAAATTTTGTCGTTTTCACCTATTTAGCCTGACGAAGAAATAAAGAAACCGGTCGTTTATAGTGAAAATATATTCCCTTTGATGACTGCATCGTTATGTTGGTTAACAGTGTTTCCAGTTTTCATACAATACTAAATTTAAAGTTCAACATTGTGAAAATCTAAAAACGGTTTACTAATTTAAAAACGGTAAGAGCAATTTCACATCATGATTAAGAACATGTTACATGCCATCCATAACTGATGGGGTATATTTTATTAGGGTGTTTAGTTCCTGGAGTATTTAATTTAGCATTTTTAAATTGTAGACCAAGATTTGTTTTAGGGTTGGGCTTGTTAACATTCACATAGTCGTTCTTGTGGGTTAGTACAATTAAGAAACTTTCTATAAAAGTTATTTGAATTAATCAATGTTTATTCTTTTTGCAATTGATAACTCCAAACAACAAATATCATAAACATCACTGCGATTGCATGTTCAGTTGCGAATTGTGACCTTGCACGCGAGGAATGTCAAAGAAATTGATGGCCATATAGTATGTCCAGCAGGCATGTTCCCATAATTGTAGACTCTTTAAATGAAAAATATTCCATCAATCCGAAAAAAGCCTACAATCCAATATATCACATGCAAATTACAAATTCCAATAGAAGTTTGACATCAACATTACATTATGCTTTTGACTTTCATCATTTTTCCTTGGTTGATATTTGTATATTATCAGTATCAGCTTATCTATAAATTTTAATAAAGTTATGGATGACGTAGATATCTGATAAAAATCCAATATCTTATACTATTTTTATTGTGAACTTGATTTTTTATTACAGTGACCTTTCACGCTTCCTTGTCGTCGCTTCTATTTATATCATAATGTAATTTACAGTATAGTGTCAGGCCCATCAGTTCAGATTCACAATTTCTGATATAATAATACCCATGGCTTAATTTTTAACAACAAAAGCTTATGGTAGGTTGCAGGTTGACATTTGACAAGTTAATCAGTGCAAATTTTCTTCCAATCTAACATTATTATTTTCTGAAGATTTGTGATAACCCTAAAAATGTAAATGATTGTTAATCTATAAGAAACCAGTACCTAGTTGTTGTGTTCTGTTATTTGTATGCGTCCGGCATTTCTAAAACGCTTTTAGATCAAAATAACCCAGGTCAGAGTTCAAGTTTGAAAATTTTAGGGGTAGCAGGCTATAGGACCGAAACCTTTACCATCGAAATCCCAAAGGGTAGAAAAAAGCGTCTAAGAAAAAATGTTTTACTACACTATTATAATACTATCAATTAAAAATTTATTTGATTGCCGACATTGCTCCTGGAATGTGATCAGCAGTTACTTTCGGGGCCAGTGTTATATCCAAATGCAACCTCCCTCCACAACTGAGGATGTCAATCCGATACGAAGAAATCCGATCCGTGAAGATCGGATCGTATTTTTATCGGATCTGATCACTGATTTTTCAATCCGATGAAAAATCCGACGGATCGGATTGAGGGTAAAATCCGACGGATTGTAATCCGAAAAATCCGACTTATTTCGGATCGGATTTCGGATTAGCAATTTGTTTAAAAAATCTGCCAAATATCAATTAACCCGCATATTAATTGCTAAAAAGTGTTACCGTTTCTTCATTTTGGAAACATATACTAAAACATATAAAGAATTAGATTACTTATTGTTTTTATAGCATTGTATAGTAAAAGATCTAAAAAATAGTTACACCTTCATATAAGATATGAACCTACATATTCAAATTATAGTAATTATACCTATTTTCATCAAGCATTTTTCTTTTTCGTCAATTTTTAACTAATAAATTAATAATCATTTTGACTGATATTGTGATTACCAACAGTTTAAGAAAGTTAGCAAAAACTTCATGATTTTACCATTTTTGAAGTCTGACTGAGAACTAAATTTTGTTTACATTTGTAATTTTTGAAATTTCAACGTTTGAGAATTTATTTCCGTTCGTTTTTTTTGGAACCAGTCAAATAATGTTGCGTTATCAAAAATTGTGTATGAATATTTGCTGACGATGTAAAAAACATGTATACAATATATGTAGTATATAGGAATTTAGCACTTTTTAACATAAAAAGGATTAATCGGATTGCAGCCCTAATCCGTTTGGGATCTATCCGAAGCCTCCATAATCCAATTCGGTTTAATCCGATCCCCTCGAAATCCGATCCGATACGACGGATTGACATCCTTAACCACACCCCTGATTCACACATTTCCAATACGAAATACCATTATTTGAAGCCGTTCGATTTCGAATATAAAAATGTCGTCGATAACTCAATTTTTACGCCCTCCCATTTGGGTGGTGTCTCACGACATTTCGTACTTGTCCTCCATATTTGTTGTACTTCTAAATATACTAAAAAGAAAGAACAAGAGAGAACTAAAGATAACGAGATCAAGAAACAGAATGTTATTGCCATGATAAGTAAATTTACAGTTAAAGATTGTATTTTTTTTTGCAAATTATGATTGTTAGTTTTTCATAAGATATTATAAAAAAATTCAAAGCTTTGGGCCTTCGATCCTTTTTTCTGTCGACACTTTTCGTTCTTACCTTTGGTTTATCGAAACTTTGGTTTCGATCCTTTAGCCTGCAATCATATATAAGCATTAACTAAGGAAAAATAACAAATTTTAACATCCGAAGAAAGATCCACGTCCTTTACCCTGGGTTACTTCTATACAGATTAAGTTAACGCTTTTGATAAAATAACACCCTAGGAAGACTACATTATGCCAAGGTTAGTGAAACTGAAAGAGTTTAGGGGTAAGCAAGGTAGTGATATTGCCGTGACCTTTGTAACCTGTGCCGGGCCTTTGCATCGGTGAGTATCACAGTGTCACTCAACGGGCCATACTCTAGTAATAACAAAATCATCGTTGTTTGAGTGGCTGCACCAATACTAGTCGAAGACGTGTGATGTGAGTTTATTTCAAGACTTAATTTGCATAATATAAGACACCGATTGACCCAATCTAAAACTATAAAAAAACTTTTTTGTAAACATTTTCTGCGAGAAAACGGTAATTATTTGGATCAATTTAAATGCTTATCGGATTCCCCAACCTTAATAAATTCATGTATTCTTTTCAACAAATCAACACTTCTGAAAATTAGAGCTGCTAGAGAGTCAGTTCGTTGGTTCATTTAACGGAGCCACATACATAACTATGTTCGGATTCCGGGTTATAAAGCTCAGACATATACAGTAACCCGGCAGTGAATTCTTTCAACCATCATAAGCTGAAGAATTATAGTAATCTTAATCATCCTGACCACATGGTATTCTTGCACAACAAATTTTAGCATTCATAGATACCTTTACAAGTTAAGTGAGTCCATGGCATTTTCGGGTGTTACGTTTCTGAATTATTCAATTGCAAAGTATGACTAAATAAAAATGTAATGGACTTAAGTTCAATAAAAAGGATGTCAACCGAAAGTTACATTTCCAAATGTCTGGGTTGGAAGACTTCTCGAATTGTTGAATGTCTTATAAGACATAAAACATTGGTAAGAGATCGGAAGCAGTTTTATCACGCTCTTGATTTGACTGAAACAAGAGTCGAACAATGGGAAGATGAGTACAAAGTCGGATCATTGGGACCCTATGATTTTTTCAGCAATATCGTGGAAAGTTGGATATCGGAAAAGGGAAGTGCAGCTACATTGCCATCATTGTGCAATGGCCTTAGAAAAATCCAGAAAGTTCAAGTTGCAGGTTATTAGCTATATTTATTTTATTTCACTTTTTAGTCTCTGCGTAAGCTTGAGTTGTCGTCATGTATATTCAGTTCTACACTGGTAGCTATTTTTTAGTAATATCTTTTCTTTCATTTATTTTGCAAGTTTATTTTGAAATTTTTCTTCAATTTTCCAAAACTTTAATTTATTAACAAATATTTTGGGTGCACTGTAACTTCAAACAATATAAACTCATGACTTTTCTTTTTGACTTCAGACCTTCTTCTGGGAAATACATTTTTAGCAATTCATCCCAAACGCCATTCAATTTTTATCAAAATCAGGAATTGAATCTCCGGTCAAATTAAATAAATCATATCAAACGGGTGTAACCAAGTAGTGGAACTAATACGTTTAAAACCTTTAACTGTATTTCAGAACTTTTTAAAACAATAGAACATTTAAAAACGCAATTTTTAAAACTTTAAAACATTCTATTTTGGTTTACTATTGAAAACCTATCAAATAACTAAAAAACTTGAAATTTCACCTTTTTGACCTTTTGTGACCTTAAAAGTCATCGTACACTATAAGGGTTTTATCCCATTTCGATTAACTCCTTAAAACATCTCGGAATACATCAAATTTGAAATTTGACATTTTTTGACGTATTGTGACCTTTGAGGTCATCGTACACTATAAGTGTCCTATCTCATATCAATCTCCTCTTTAAGAGCTATCGATGCATATAAAACTTGAAATTTGACCTTTTTTAACTTTGACCTCATTTTGTGACCTTCCTGACCTTGTAAAACAAAAAACGTCATCACCCTTGAATTTGTGACAAAATTTAAATACTAAATCATGTATAACATGATTTTTATGAATGTTGCGCCCCGGGGGCACATAAGCGCGAGCGCGGCGCTTTGTCGTAGGGCGCTGGATTTCAATCCCCAAGGTCCTTCAAAAATACTGAATCCAACGCAAAAAACCGGATGTCAATACGTCAATTTTTTCCTGAGATAAATTGGCGACGGACAGACCGACGGACAGACAGACAGAGCGTTCTCATAAAGTAGTGTTCCACTACTTAATGAACGTGCTCTGAAAGCAAAACATTAGGAACCAAAACATTGTACTATTCCTGGAATTTATCTTAGTAACAAGAAATTATAAAATAATTATAAGTTTTGAGAAAGGGGCAGATGTTTAGTATAGTAATCTGTAATTCGAAACAATATTTTCACGATAGGATCTATTAGTTAACATGAATAAACCAATCACAAATCTCTGAAGAGTATTGTCAGATAAATCTTTAACTGAATTTAAGAATAAAGAATTTGCGTAGTGACATATAAGAAAGTATTTGGACATATGTTGGGTAATATGGAGACACTTGTGTAGACATATGGGACTATTTGAGGACTTTTAAGTGGTTGAGCATAATTCCGTAAGAAGTTGAGGAGGAAAAGCAATTATGGGGGTGATGGATTTTTTTGCCAGTCAAAATATTGTTTATTCCAGTCAAGTTAAAGGACAAACCAGTAAAAAACCCACCAGTGGAAGTAAATAATTTCTAAGTGAAAACAAATTAAAGGCCTAGTTAAAAAAATGGAACCAAGTCAAAATTTAAAAAAAAACCAGTTAAATTTATTACATCATCGGTCCAAAATTAGATTAAAAAATCAATATACTACTGTATAAAAATGTGAATACGTTACTGACATCACTCTTCTAGTTCACCAACTGAGATCCTACAAGGACCAACCCCGGATCTTTCATAATATACAAAGTTTATCAATTGAGATTTACTGTAATGTTATGTATGTTATGCTCAGTAGAGGATTCGGTTGACGAAGACTTATAATGGACCTGAATGAATTAACCCATGAATTTTAAATTTTTATTACAACTTTGGTGAATTACTCCGAAAGTTATCTTTCAAGTAAAAGGAAGAAAGAAACCAAAAGGAGATTAATGGCACTGGGTTTTTCCTTGATCAGAATAAACTTAAATTTCACTTGGATTTGGTTTCTTCTTGACTGGGTATTCCATTTATTTTTTTTCATAAAATTTCCTTTAGTTAATATGGATTTAAGATTATTTTGATTGGCCATTAAATATAACCCAATACGAAAAACGATAAAACCATCTTTTTATCTTTTAAGCAAATATGGGAAACTAAAACTAAAAATTTAAATAAACACTAAAAAATAATCTCAAAATTAATTGCAGTGGAATTAACGAGAGTCATGGGACCGTGTGATTAAGGAATAATTTCGGTTTAACTAAGGATTAAGAGAGTAGTTAAAAACTTTACAAATACAGGCGAATTATTTTTATACAAATATTTCCCAAACTTTTATCCAAATAGTTCTACATTCTATGTAGAACTATTTCGATTGGAAACATCTCATTGAATTTTTTGTACGGGATGTTTATTTTGAGAGAAGTAGACTTCTATTTTGAGAAGCAGAGGCATTTATTCCAAAACGCAACGACCAACGGTGGGGGCTTCATTGAAAGGACCTTTTTCGAATGGGATTCCAATTCAGGTTTTATGGCAATTGGCAACCAAACCAAATACATGGCATTTTTCGAAGTCATTTTGTGTTTACATTTAACAAAACACTTATTACTCTTTGGGCAGTATTCAAAATGGTTTTAAATACGCAGTTAATTGATTTTTCCCATGAATTAAGGCATATTTTTTATTTCTTATTAGAAACAACGAACGTACTGTGGAGTTATCCGTTAAAATTCTTTTAAAATGCAATCAAACATCTTGTTTTGGGAATGGGACTAGAATACCTAATGTGAGTATAAGTAATCAGGACTACGTTGATAAACTACAAAGAAATCTGTTTCAAGTTCTGTAAAACTGATTTGAAGTTTTTTAACTTTGAATGCAAAGTTAAGGTGGCACCATAGTTACCGAAGTACGATAAACCGAAAACATAAAATGCCGAGAACCATCATTGTAATATTACAGAAAATAAATCAAGTTCGATGCAGAAGTTATTTTTTGTGAAACAAATATCCTCTAAGAGAATTTATTTAAATTTGGGGGAGTGGGGCGCTAATCGCCCGAGCCAACTTTCACAAGTATCTTAAGCACCCGGGTTATTTAATGTGATGAGATGAGATAGGACACTTATAGTGTAGGATGATCTTTAAAGTCACAAAATGATTTCAAAGGTCAAATTTCAGTTTTTATATATTTGGATAGGTTTTGACGAGTAGGTCGAAATGAGTTGTGACAAAAATTTGAAATACCGTTTAGAAAGGTTATATTGTTTAAAAATTTTTTAATCAAATACAATTGAAACGTGCAGCTCTCGCTACTTGGTTACACCCGTACTTGACATGGTTTATTTGTAACGGAATTGAACACGTATTTCAAATATTTTTTAGTAAATAAAATCCAGTAAAAGAATCCAGAGAACCTTATTACTTTGGAAGACTACCTCAATAACACATTTTGTAAACAAAAATTTTTAGATGTTTGTAATTGTTTAAATTATTTTACACAGAAACTTTGGAGAAGGAATTCAATCTGGAATCTGGTAATAACAAAATATTACACATAAAAGAATCAGAAGGAGAACAAATGGTTTATGAAGTGAACAACCCAGACTGTTTTGAACAAAATGCATTGGTAAGAGATCGTAAGCAGTTTTATCACGCTCTTGATTTGGCTGAAACAAGAGTCAAACAATGGGAAGATGAGTACAAAGTCGGATCATTGGGACCCTATGAGTTTTTCAGCAATATCATGGAAAGATGGATATCGGAAAAGGGAAGTGCAGCTACAATGCCATCATTGTGCAATGGCCTTAGAAAAATCCAGAAAGTTCAAGTTGCAGGTTATTAGCTATATTTATTTTATATCACTTTTTAGTCTCTGCGTAAGCTTGAGTTGTCGTCATGTCTATTCAGTTCTACACTGGTAGCTATTTTTTAGTAATATCTTTTCCTTCATTTATTTTACAAGTTTATTTTGAAATTTTTCTTCAATTTTCCAAAACTTTAATTTATTAACAAATATTTTGGGTGCACTGTAACTTCAAACAACATAAACTCATGATTTTTCTTTTTGACTTCAGACCTTTTTCTGGGAAATACATTTTTAGCAATTCATCCCAAACACCATTCAATCTTTATCAAAATCAGGAATTGAATCTTCGGTCAAATTAAATAAACGTACTCTGAAAGCAAAACATTAGGAACCAAAACCTTGTACTATTCCTGGAATTTATCCTAGTAACAGGAAATTATGAAATAATTGTAAGTTTTAAAAAAGGGGCAGATGTATAGTATATTAATCTGTAATTTGAAACGATGTTTTTACGATAGGATCTATTAGAGTTAACACGAATAACCAATCACAACTCTCTGAAGAGTATTGTCAGATAAATCTTTAACTGCATTTAAGGATAAAGAATTTGCGTAGTGACATATAAGAAAGTATTTCGACATATGTGGTGTAATATGGAGACACTTGTGTAGACATATAGGGTTATTTGGGGACTTTTAAGTGGTTGAGCATAATTCCGTAAGAGGAAGAGCAAATATGGGGGTGATGGATTTTTTTGCCAGTCAAAAAATTGTTTATTCCAGTAAAGTTAAAGGGTAAAATAGTAAAAACAACCCACCAGTGAAAGTAAATAATTTCCAAATGAAAACAAACTAACGGCCTAGTTTAAAAAATGGAATCCAGTCAAAATTTAAAAAAACCAGTTAAATTTATTACATCATCGGTCCAAAATTAGAGTAAAAAAATCAATATACTACAGTATAAAAACGTAAATGCGTTACTGACAACACTCTTCTAGTTCACCAACTGAGATCCTACAAGGACCAGCCTTGGATCTTTCATAGTATATAAAGTTTATCAATTGAATTTACTGTGCTGTTATGTACCCATGAATTTTAAATTTTTATTACAAGTTTGGTGAATTTTTCCGAAAGTCGTCTTTCAAGTAAAAGGAAGAAACAAAACAGAAGGGGAAGAATTTCCTTTAGTTTGAAATGGATTTAAGAATATTTTGATTCGTCATTAAATATAACCCAAAACGAAAAACGATAAAACCATCTTAAAAATTTATGTTTTAAGCAAATTTGGGAAACTAAAACTAAAAATTTAAAGAAACACTAAAAAATAATCTCAAAATTAATTGCAGTGGAATTAACGAGATTCATGGGACCGTGTGATTAAGGATTAACTTAGGTTTAACTAAGGATTAAGAACGTAGATAAAAACTTTAAAAATACAAGCGCATTATTTTTATACAAATATTTCCCAAACTTTTATCGAAATAATAACATTTTATAGAAATCACATTCTATGTAGAACTATTTCGATTGGAAACATCTCATTGAATTTTTTGTACGGGATGTTTTTCGATCGGGCTCGTATTTTGAGAAGCAGAGGCATTTATTCCAAAACGCATTTACTAACGGTGGGGGCTTCATTGAAAGAACCTTTTTCAAAGGGGATTCCAATTCAGGTTTTATGGCAATCAAACGAAATACATGGCACGAAGTTATTTTATTTGGATATTTAATAAAACCCTTATTACTCTTTAAGTAGTATTCAATATGGTTTTTGATATGCAGTTAGTTGATTTTTCCCATGAATTCAGCACAGGTATTTTTTTATTTTTTATTAAAAACAAAGAACGTACTGTGGAGTTATCCGTTAAATTCTTTTAAAATCCAATCAAACATCTTGTTTTGGGCAGGTGACTAGAATACCTAATGTGGGTATAAGGAATCAGGACTAGGTTTAATCTACAAAAAAATCTGTTTCAAGTTCTCTGAAACTGATTTGGAATTTTTTTTAACTTTTAATGCACTGTTACGATGGCACCGTTTATACCGAAGTACGATAAACCGAATACATAAAATGCCGAGAACCATCATTGTAATATTATAGATAATAAATCTAGTTGGATGCAGAAGTTATTTTTTGTGTAACAAATTAAGTCTAACAGAATTTAATTAAATTTGGGGGAGTGGGGTACTAAGCGCCCGAGCCAACTTTCACAAGTATCTTAGGCACTCGGGTTATTTAATGCAGAAATCCTTATTACTTTGGAAGACTACCTCAATAACACATTTTGTAAACAAACATTTTTAGATGTTTGTAATTGTTTAAATTATTTTACTCAGAAACTTTCGAGAAGAAATTCAATCTGATATCTGGTAATAACAAAATATTACAAATAAAAGAATCAGAAGGAGAACAAATGGATTATGAAGTGAACAACCCAGACTGCTTTGAAAAAAATGCAGTAGAAACGTTTCGTTACTCAAACTATGATCAGAAGTAAGTTTGTTTCCACTTCCTGAGCTAAATGTTTATTTTGCTTGATCTGTAATATGTCGTAAAAACTTCAAAACCTCACTTAGGTACTGAATTACACTCTGCGTTTTCATCAAAATTTTAAAATTTACATTTATCAAGAAAATAGGCACTTTTGATAAAATTTAGTTTATTATGACATTTATGGGTCAGTTTATCTAAATTTTTTGGTTTTTTTAAAAGCCCTCTACCTTACAAGCTTTGATTTTGAATAAACTAGAAATGATAAACAGAATGGTTGACATTTTAATATTTTTTCATATTCCAGGGTTCACGATGATCAAACTATGATACACTCCGGCACGCTCGGTCATTCTTTCAGGAAAGGTAAGTCAAAAACTTTGTGTTTTAGAAAACAAAAACATGCAATGCATAATATGGCATTCAATATGAAGACAAATTTTTAAATCGAATGCTATTTCCGTTCTTGGATTTTGTGCTGGTTGAATCGTTGATCGCATAAGAACTTTAAATGTATACAAATTTTGAGTCAATAGCAGAGATGTTTAAAGCCACATAGTATGCTCTCTTGGTCCTTCTTTACGCTTATTCTATTGTGCGTCCTTTGAAGAAATATTTAGGTTTAACATTCAAAAAATGCATATAGTAAAGAGATACGTTTAGAATGAGATTAGCAGTACACAGAAAATTTCCTGGGCGCTTAACGCCCCACTTCCCAAACTTCGTAATCCGATTTAACTTTATAAAGAAAATTGAGTTTAGTCTGGTTAAAGTACGTGACATGTTTCTGCGATGCTGAACAACTGTTTGACAATAATTGCAAATCTTTAAAGCCAATAACACTTTTTTGGTATTTTACAAGCAACTTTATTTAAATGTAAAAAGGCATTGGAATTTTGTGCAAAAAATTTTTTGGATTGAGACTTTTTATAATACTTAACCCTAGAATGTCATGGTAGATCATAAATGGCCTATGGTAGTTAAATAAATCGTAAAACTTGATTTCAACCCCCGCCCCCTCGTCTTCATAACTCCCAACCTCTGAGCAACTGTTTAGTTTTTTAACTCCCCGGTCACATATCATGAATGTAATGTACAGAATAAACGACAGAAACGTATTCTTATTACAAAACAAACTGTTGTAAGATAACTACGGTTGTCAGACTGAGTACATGCGCTATACTAATTTTGTTTTAATTTTGACTGGAGGTTTTGTGAAAATTTAAAATCAGTAGTAAATAATGAGTTACATAGTATATAATTACAAATATAAACTTGTTTAAATATTTGCAGATGTGAACGTACAAGGTTCTTTAAGACAATATTATTCAATTCAAAAATCAACGAGTACTCCGTATCAGTTACGCAGTCAATACGGTTTCTTTGTAGCCGATGGAAATAAACAAAGTAAAGAGGAGACTTTTAACAAAGAAAATGCCGCACGAAAAGGGACAAAACGAAAATCCGTTCCGATGAATTACTTTCAGACAAAAAAGTCGAAAGATTTCTAATTATTGATTCATGAGTTACAATATATTCATTACAAAAGTATAGTAATAATATTATTTTGTATTATCAAGTTTTTTAAGTAATTACTATTACTGTTTCAAAAATACATTGTAATATACACATCAGTTATTAAGTATCGTCAGATACTTTATGTCTACGGTAGTGGTGTCTGTCCGTCCGTCCGTCTGTCCGTCAGTCCGTGAAGTCGATAAGTTTCGAACGGTTTATGCTATTGACTTGAAACTTGATATATAAGTTTTCGGGGGCATATGCTCAGTTTAATACAAAAACGGAGTCAATCGGACAACTTACAGGTACGATTAAGTCCAAATGTTGCAGGTACGGAAATTTTTTTTTGTCAAATTACTTCACAAGTTGCCCCAAATAGTTTAAAGTTGCAAAAAAGGTCAAACAAGGTCAAAAAGGATTACCTGCGATAGTAAACAAAGTGAAGTGACCAAAATGTCGCGAAGTGACCAAATGTTTCGATTTTTATGCGCATTGAAAGTGACCAAGCATATTGAACCTGACCAAGGAAAAAAAGGCGTTCAAAGTGACCAACGGAAATATTTAAAGTGACTAAAAATTTTTCGTCAAAACTTTTTATTATCAT
>JAQFZZ010000276.1:0-22596 GCA_034696405.1 Isotoma caerulea | reverse complement strand
GGATCTAAGGTGGGGGATCTATGGTGGGGGATCTAAGGTGGGGGATCTATGGTGGGGGATCTAAGGTGGGGGATCTACTGTCCTAGAATCGATTCAATGGTTAAAATGCTAAGAGCTATATGTACAAATTTTAAAGTTTATTACGTGGCGGGATGTTTGGATTGCCTTCGTCTACAATTGTATAAATGGTAATTGTTATTGCTGTATATCCTAATTGAATCTGAAACAGTCATTGAGGAAGGCATTTAATTAATTCTACAGTCAAATTTGGTAAGATTAGATTTATACGAATGCCAATATTAATGCCGTATTGTCTTACCAATTCGATGATTACAACAAGTTGTAGAAACTCTCGGCCAGAAATGTTTAAATTACTTAGCCTTGATTTGGAGATCTCTTCAAAAAAACTACTAAATTTTAAATAAGGCATTTTTAGGATATTGTAAACTGTCGCTCGACAAAGCTTAAGTTTTACAATTAGCTGAATTTGCTCAATTCTTGTGCCTTTTACTCTCTGACAGAAATTATGGCGAATTGATAACGAGTACAAATTGCATAAGAACAGCAGGCATATACTGTAGAAGTACATAAGTTGCGAAGGCTTACATAATGAATGCGGTAACATTTCAAGCATTTATTACATGGTTAAAAATCCCTAACATAAGAAGGAAGTTAAAATTTATTACACAGAAAAAAATTGCTAATACGGATAATTATACTGCTAAATGTTGCTTGTGCTGAACTATGAGTGAAAATTAATAATCAAATCAACCATTCGTAAATTATCCTAACGTTTTTGAGATAAAAGATAAGGCAATCCCTCGGTTTTTAGATACAAGAACTATTAAACCACAGTTTAAACTTTTATTAAATTTTACACCAAGGAAATTTATTTATAAAAGGTTAAAACATAAATGTTACACATTAATTTAGTAATCCTGTGAAGCACGTGCGAGAATTGAAGAAGTATACAATGCAAGTTAGTTGAACCATGACGCATTTAAATATTTTGGAATAATTTTTATAAACTCGAATTGTTTGTACATGTCCTGCTTTCCTACCAAACCATCAAGATGCACTATTTATAAACAATGCAAATTATAATATATTTATATGTTCCAAGCAATACTACTATTCACTGAATTCAGTACTGACAAAAACGCAAAAATCATTATTTAATGTTGCAAACGAGCTTATTAAATGTTGTTAAATATTTTCCCAGAGTTAGAAAAAACCAATACTTACGTTATAAATTTCTCTGTAAGATTTTCAGTACGCACCAACAATTCTTAATCTGAGTTTTTGAGTTAAGAGATACTAATTTTACAGAAAAGGAAAAGACTGATGTACTAGGTCATTAAGATTATTTTATTTCACTAGAAACCGAAGCGAATGTTACACTTTTAAGTGACAAATGTTTGCTGCATTTCATTTTGAATTTTAAATTTTAGCTGCTCAAAGGTTGGCCTTTGATTGGCTTCAATCTTCCAACAATCCTGCATTACTTCGTATCTGAAATAAAGTGTTTAATATCTCATCTCATCATCATCTTTTCCCTTCTAACAATAAGAGAGATTAGACAACCTACATTTCTGGATTGGACAACAATGGTCTAGACAGTTGCAGTCCATCTCGAAGTTCACGAGGAAATGTCGAAATCCAATTTAAATCACTGTATGGCAGTTCCCCAACAGTAAATATTTCCCAAAGAGTTACTCCAAAAGACCAGACATCTGACTTTTCGGAAAGTTTTAAATCTTCAATTGCTTCGATTGACATCCATCGCCAAGGGAGAAACGTCTATAATTAATTGAGTTTAACTATTAAATTTAACTACGCAAATTAATTTTCAGATAGAATTTCAAGGTTTTTAAATTCACTTTCTGTCACAATCACAACGATAAGATTCGCTTATATATTTTAATTTATTCAAACTTAGCTTTGCTAGAAATATACCTGTGTTTTATCAAGTTGAGAGTAAAGTTGGTAGTTGTATAACCGCCTGGACATTCCAAAATCAGTTATTTTGACTGTAAGATTTTCTGTTAATAAAACATTGCGAGCTGCGAGGTCTCCATGAATTATCTATGAATAACCATAACCGTTGTAAACAGAAGTGTAAAAAAGAGTGAATTTATTGGTACATATGTCATTATGTAACTTTCGTCTTACATTTTTAGATATAAGATGACACATTCCTGCACAAATTTGGGAAGCAAATCCAATCAAATGATTAACATTAAACGAGAAACTCTTCTTCGTGTCTGTATGGGCTGTGCTATTTTTTCTTCAAAAAATTTTATTTTTTTAAATCTTAAAATATTGGTTTTTGCATGGACACAACCAACAGCAAATAAAATTACCTTGGCATTGATTTCCTTGTCATTATTTCAAAAGCTGTTTTATTTTCATTCAAAAAGTCATCCAGATTTCCTTCACTGCAGAATTCATTAACAATGCATAAGTTATCTAAATAAAATTTTTAAAAAATCAACTCTTTTCATACTAAATAGGAACTGTCCGGGTTCGGTTCCTCCTTCAAATTTTTACAATTAAATCTTACATTTTAGCCGAGCGTCTGACGTAACTCCATAAAATTTGACAACATTAATGTGATCTCCAGCATGAATAAATATTTTTATTTCTTGTAAAAGCATATTGAAGGTTATAGCGTTTTCTGTATTTTTTGCGGCTTTTAACACAACATCCTGTGAGCAACTTTGTCGGACTAGTGAACCCTTATGGACAATTCCAAACATCCCATCAGCAATTGGTGTTCGTCCTTTTAAACAATTAAAAAAATTATCCTACTTACCTATTTTCATGAATAAACTTCTGTTAAAATTTTTTTTAAACAAAATATATTATATTGTATTAACATACGTAAAATGATATCTAAAGGGCTAATGATATGCCTATCTAGCGTTTGAATGGGAACCGAGGGAAATTCAATATCTGAACTTCCAATTTCCATAATGGTATCATTAAAACGCTCACTAGGTGAGTTTGGTTTTGGCAAAGGGTTTTCCAAAATGTCGTTTTTTATGTTTTTCCACTTTTCTTTTTCAGCTTCGATATAGTGTGCTAATTGTTGCATTAGGGGTGACCCCAACCTTTTGACATGGTACCGAAGTTCCCAAAAGAGCCACATGGACAAAGTAAAAAAAAGTGCTGAAACGATTGCTCCATAATAGTTAGAAAATTTCCAATTACTTCGAAAAACATCTCGTCGGCTGAAGATAAGCAGGATAGCTATGGGTATCGATGTGATGCAAACGAATCTGTAATAAATCCTCAGATACTTCGTTGACTTTGATGGCTTTGTAGCAAACATTTAAAAATAAAGGTCGTAAATGTTTTTAAATATAACAAGCTTACGCAGCAAATATGAATGTATCTTATCCAAATGTTCTCATACCTGCTGGTGCTTTGTTGCTTTATAAAGTAGGAACAGTCTGGAGGGAGATGTAACAACGAATATAACATTGTTGATCCATCTAATGATCAGAACCACTTTAGACGTTTCTCAATGAAGTTATCAATGATTCCACGTTCACGTAAAATTATGAGAGGTTGTAAAATGAATAGAAAATCATTGTTATTAGTTTAAAAAGTAGTTTTTGAAGCATTACGTTAAGCAGTTTAAGGTCAAAGTTTAAATGAGATCACCTGGATCAATATAAGGTTTATTGATTTCATCAAAGATTGTAAAAACTGCTATTGTAATTGCACCATAACATAGTATTGCCTTCAATAGTTATAGAATTGATTTTATTACATAAATCGAATAAAGCAAAAATCCGAAAAAATAATCCCATTTACTATTTCAATGTAGAGCACCAATCGGACAAATTGTCTACCCGTTATTTGTAAAGTACAAAGTCTTGATTTCAAAATCCTTTGAAATATGGTACAAGATTTTGATGAAGGCATTTTATATTGCCAACGTGCGATCTGTGCAATGTAAAATTAAAATGGCAGTCCAAATCAGTTCTTGAGTGTTTTTGAAAATTGAAAACACTAGACTTGGAACTGTGGCTTATTAAGACAAACATTCAGAAAAATAAATTGAATTCAATAGTTGTAGAAATATAAATTTAGAGATGAAATAAACACATCAATTTCTTACTTCGCACTTTTTAAAGTAGCAAAAAAACCTGTTTCAGAAGAAATTACGAATATTAGTATAGAATACGAATTTGTTTTTGAATATATGGGTATGTATAATATTATGTTTCAATATGTGGGAATTTGCAATAAAGAGACAGTTATTTCACTGTCGTTTAATTTACCCGTACTTCATGAATTCCTAAATAAACCTTTGTAAATGGTGTAACAAAGGAGCGTTAGAGCACGGAGGACTTTTGGGGGGTCATATGGGGACTTTTGGGGCGTCATAGTATCATAGTAAGTAAGCGGTGGCAGTGGAGAAGCCATATCGAAAAAAATGTTTACCTATCTTTAACATTGGGTGGACTTTTGGGGGGTCAAATGGGGACTTTTGGGGGGTCATAGTATCGTTTCATAGTAAGTATAGAAAGCATGCGGTGGTGGAAGAGAAGGAATTACGAAAAAAAATGTTTTCCCTATCTTTAACATTGGGTCAGAAATTTGACCTTTTTATTGTGACCTTGGGGGGGTAGTCCTACAAGGCCCATCTCCGAACTCTTGAAAACCATTGGGGTCTAGAACATGTGTACCAAATCTCATCCGAATATCTCATTCCGTTCTTGAGTTATCGCTCTGACAGACGGACAGACGCAGTGAAAACCATAAATGAGCTGACGCTCCTTAATAAACTATCGCGTTCTTTGTAACCTCTGTGGTTTTAGTCGTTTGTAGAACCACAACACAAAGTGTAATTTTATTCACAGGTTTTTCATTTATTGCATAAGTTTAAAATTATCGATTACGCATAGCGGAACATTGAGCTAATTTTCCTTTACATATATTTTTAGACACAAATTTTTCCCTATTGCAGACTACAGGAAATTAATTTTGCAAAACAAATAAATTCTAAACACTAAATTTTGATTGTTTGCATTTATTTTATGTCTTAATGCTTTCCGGTGGCAATTAAAATAAATATACATTTGGAAAAACATGAATTTGTTTTGCACGACTATTTCAGCAATTTGAACAAAACTTACAACTTTTATCAAATACCACTAACAAAAAAAAACAATTTCCAGTTTTTAACATTTCTAAAGTGTTAGATTTTTTCATATTTTTTAAAAATATGACGCAATATAATAATTTAATGACAGAAATAAACACTTTAAATTTAACGAACGTTTTTACTGTTTATGACTTTCTGTGTATATGAAATAGACTTCAATACTTCACTTAGGAACTAATAATTAGTTCCTTCCAATCTTCTATCAACGTTATAATATGGCCTGTTGTGTTAATTTGCAAAAATATTCTTTAATACATCATTCATTACTCTTAGCCATTAGATATTTTATTAATTTCTTATGGCTTTGCATTTGTATGGATGAGAGATTTAAATTTTAATTTCAGCTGCTCAAACGTGGGTCTTAGAGTGGTTTGAATCTTCCAACAATCTTGCATTATTTCACACCTGAAAACAAAAGTTTAAAATGTTCATGATAAAAAGAGAAAATACGATATTGATTATGTTAAAAATGTTAATCCTTGGAACGCACATTTGCGTATTCGCAAAGAATGGTTTTGATAAGCGTAGTCCATCTCGAAGTTTGTGAGGGAAATCTGAAATCCAATTTAAATCATTGTAGGGTAGTTCCCCAATAGTGAATATTTCCCAAAGTGTTACTCCAAAAGACCAAACATCCGACTTTTCGGAAAGTTTTAAATCTTCAATTGCTTCGATCGACATCCATCGCCAAGGAAGAAAAGTCTGTAATAATTTAGTAAAAAATAAATTGTGAGTTGTGTTTAATTAACAAACTGATACAGGTAAAAAGCTTTTCTATTAAAACTGTCATGATTTAAGCAGTTTAAGATTATTTAAGATATCCATGCGTTCTAAGCATACTTTAAGCCCGTTAGTTATTAATAATAACTAATTGCATAATGACTCATTGAGCAATTCAAAAAGGACAAGTTAAATTCTGAATGCAATGGGTTTGAATTCTTATTTTTTAATTGTGAGGTTTTCGGTCAATAGAACATTTCGGGCTGCAAGATCCCCATGAATTACCTATAAAATATAATTAGAAAACATTTTCGGCTGGGAACAATTTTGTTTTGGTTTAAAAACAACTCGTTGTTCTGTTTACACAGAAGCGATGCATTTCATAATAGTTTAAACAAATTTGAGTGTTAGGAAATAGAAAACATGCCTCTGCTTTATCAAGCTGGGAATACAGTTGGTAATTATACAGCCGCTTTGACATTCCGAAATCTGTTATTTTAATTGTGAGGTTTTCTGTCAATAGAACATTTCGGGCTGCAAGATCTCCATGAATTACCTTTAAAATACAATTAGAAAACATTTTTGACTGGAATACATTGCTTTCAAATTTGAAAAATTGCAAAAGTATAAACACTCACCTTCTTAGATGCTAAATGACACATTCCTGAACAAATTTGTAAGGCAAATCGGAACAAATCTTCAAGTTTTAATGAACAATTCCCTTGATTTTCAAATATGGTTGATTTTCTGCTTCTAGAAATACAACATTGACAATGATATTTATTCTACTATTTAATATTTTTATTTTTCGGCACCTTAAAATTAAAATCAATTTACAGTCGAGAAGCAGGTCTGGATTTAAGTTCGAAAGCGTGTCTATTCTCATCCAAAAAGTCGTCTAGATTTCCTCGACTGCAAAATTCGTTTACTATGCACAAGTTATCTAAGAAATGTAAAAACGAATGCACAATTGTATCCCGAATGATTTTGCAAAGTAAAATTTCAAAAAAGTTGCTCATATTTCAATCTAGCATCTGCTGTAACTCCAAAAAACTTGACGATATTTATGTGATCTCCTGTATGGATAAAAATCTTTAATTCTGCTACAAGCATTTTAAAAGTTGCATAATTCTCCGCATTTTTGGCTGCTTTGAGAACAATGTCTACTGAACAACGGTTTCTAATTAGTAGTCCTTTGTGTACAATTCCAAACATTCCGTCCGCAATTGGTGAATCGCCTTCTACAAATTCCAATATTGAGTGAAACTTACAATTTTGAATCTGCTGTAAATTTTGTACATAATGCGAAGAAATTTTAAAAATACTGACGTAAAATGATATCCAACGGACTTATGATACAAGTCTCAAGTAGTTCAATGTTAACATAATGAAATGCCGATTCCGGATTCTCCATTTCTAAAACTGTCTCATCATTAATAATACTTTCATATGAGTTTGGGTTCGGTATTGGATTAGCTGGGGGGTGCTTTTTCCGGCTTGCTTTTTCAAATTTAATGTAATCCCTTAGCTGTTGCATAACAGGTGAACTCAGCCTCTTCACTTGGTAACGAAGTTTCCAAATACACCACATGCCTATTATTCCAAGTATTAAGGAAACAACGACAGTGAAGAAAGTCATAGTTATTGATACACCTTGAAGCAGATCTCTTCGACTGTATACAAGTAAGGCACTTAAAGGAAGAGATATAATCAATACAAGAATGTAATAGGTCTTCAAATACTTGGCAGAATTTGAGGGCTGTAACAAAAGGTAAAATATTTTTGTGAAAGGTTTTACTCTTTTTTACGATGGTTACAGTTTAACGGTAAAATGTGCTGCTATTTTATTCAGTATTTTTTTCAAATAAATTCGAACCTCTTTTAGTCCTTTGTGTAGTAGAAATAGTCGTATTGGAGAAATAATAAAGAATATAATAGTAGTGAACCATCTGACCCAGTAAATGTCTTTGGGTTAATGTTGTAAACAATTCAATTTTTCCATTTCAGCGTAGATTTGGAAATTAAATTGAACAAACAGTAATTTTTAAATAGTTCATGGTTAGAAATTTTAAGTTTAAGTATAAGAGGTAAGTATGAGTTTAGACAATTTACCCGCATGGAGATTAGGTTGCTTAAGTATTTGGAAAATTGTAAAAATGGCTATTATAATAGTGCCATAAATAAACATTACCTACAATTGCAGAAAAAAAGTTTATTCAAAGTAAAATAGAAAATATAATATATTTACGTATGATGTTTAACTTTCTGCATTAAAACCTTACAATTTCGATTAAAATCACCATTTGAATGTATTGCCGGCCGGTGAGGTTCAAAGTAAATATTCTGTCAAAGAAGGTCCACAATTTTAAACTGGACATTTTATTGTAATTAATTATGCATTTTGTCCAGCTTGACTGTTTTAGTATGTTTTTAAATGGCCAGAGGCTGAGGCTGGTATAATCCTTAATATGAAGTTTATAATTAAATGTGTCAATTATATAGAGCCATGAAGATGAAATTAATGGAGGTGTAAGTTATTTGAGAAATTGTACAGCAAAACTGTAATTCCAGTCTCAAACTCATAAATATCAAATTCTTGCCCTTTAAATTGTTTTAATTTACTAAAATTATGTATAGGAAGCTTCCTTAGGTTTAGCAGCTTAAAATTTACCCGTTTTGACGAATTAAGTTACTAGAAATGCCAATATTTGCCTTTGTACAAATACTTATATTTATTTTGTTGTATTTGCGGTTTTGGAGTTTTTTACTCTTGGGTTGGGGTATTATTGGTAAGAGTGTGATTTAATTATATCACTTCTAGAGCAGCATTCCTCAACTTTACTTACCAGTTTTTTCTTTTGTTTTCCTTATGTTGATATGTTGATTTGTCTGTTTATACTAATTAGGGATAGCCGATAGGATAGCCGAAGTTTAAAACATGTATATTTATAAGTTTTACTGCTATCCTACTTTCAATACTTTATTCCATAAGCATAATTAATTATATACTGAAACCACGTTAAAGTCTTCGCTAAAAGGATAAAAACCGATACCATAATTGGAAATGCAAATATTATGGTGTAATTTTCTGAATACGATACTTACTTTTACATTATAAACTATGTAGCTAAATTAAATTGGAGATTTGGGAAATAAAAGCATGATAAGAAGAATTTTGCTTTTAAATTTTTCTCACTAATTGTAACATCAACAGAAAGAGTATTTTACGTAAGAAGGTTTTTAACATGTAAATAATTTGTCATTTTCTCTTATAAATTTCGCATTCTGCGAATTGTAACCTGAGACTTTCCTCTTTTTCACTTCGAAACACTAATTGGTTTTTTTCAGAAGTGTACTAAGGTCTTATATCGTCCTCAATAATTAAAGTGTATAAAATTGTTTTGTCTGCTTGCTCTGCTTTAGTCAGGGTTGGACGTTTTAAATTGGTAATTCAGAAATAAGTGCATGCAAAATGTAAACAGAAGCGATACAAACCGAATTGATATGAACAACCTTGAAAATGATACACATGCATTCAATTCACTATATTTCATGCTTCTTGATTGAATTGATTGATAATCGTAGACCCAGTTCAGACAGACGTAATTACTTGTTTACTACACGTGCAGAAAATTCATATTCACGAAAATGATATCTAATCTTAGCTTCTAGTTGTATCATGTAAAACTGAATTTTTCATGTATTATGCATTTTGATGATTAATTTCTTAATCACGAATTGTATGAATCCTTACACAATGACGCTCGAAAGTAAATAAAGTTGAAAAGATAAATCAAAAATTTTATTACTTATTTTTAAATTTCCACGCATTAAATAACAATTTGCATTTATGTATATATAGATGCACGGATGTCTTGGGTAAAATCGGTTTAGCAGCTACCAGAACTTGAAAAATTGCAGAGGTCCACATGACAGAAATAATTAAAATGTCAATTTTATTCTACAAGTCCTTCTTGACATTTAGTCAGTTTTATTTTTAAAAAATTCAATTTTGTTGTGATCTTTCTTCCCAGCAGTTTTTCCTTACGAGTTGACTTTTAGCAGAGTAAAGAATTGTAGTAGTTATTACGCAACGCTCTATTTTTATGCTTAAATTGAATTTCAGAATTGTCTAGATCCCGTCTTCTATATTTTTGTTGGAAATAAGTCCATGTATCGCTTAGTCGGTAGAAGGTATTTTCGTTAAAAAAATGTCGGTGTCACTAATGGTAAACTGGTGTGGAAATTCTATTATACATGCGCTAATGGGATCCTTGGATTAATTAAATTCCTAATGGGGACTTCAGGTAAGCCTCCACAATGAAAGCCAACGCATTAGAGGGTCTGCTTTTGTTCTTACAATTAAAGGCTTGTCTATTGACGCGATTTAAAATAGACGAAAGTCAGTGTCTTGTCTATGAAATAACATTAATAATCATACAATTATTGATTTATTTATTTTAAAGTTTACTTTAGTTAATACCAAACAGGCAAATTATTTTAGTAAAAAACAATGATAGTAAAATAAATCTTAAATTTACTTATAGTTAATTTATTACACAGAAATAATCCTAAATTCAAATTATATTTCTAAAGTTTTTTGATAATGAATTTTTTCATGAAAAAACTCCTACACGAATTTTAGCAAGATGTTCATTATCAAAAAATACGCAAGAAGAACTCGGTCAACTATTTCTCTGTTAGTTGACAATCGGATTAAAATATCTCGCAATAACTTTGGAATTTTATAGATGCTTGAAGCTTGTTTTTAAACACCGAATTAAAAACGTAATTCAATACAGATATGACAGATAATATCATTTATAAATTATCATTCATAATGATTCATTATCAACGACAAAGAAAAGTTTTTAAATAAATTGAGAAATAAATAGCTTTAATAGTCAACCTTAACTTGTTTACTCTATTAGTCACGCACTAATTTAAATTTTCAAAATTATAATTTACATTGCAAAAAAATTTAATGTGAATTAAGTATTTGTCTATTCATAAAGGGTGGCTCGCTATTTGTAAATATTTAACGAATTGTACAGATTATAGGTAATTCATCTAAAAACATTATCAAAAAAAGTTATAACTTGTATTCATAATTCTACGCTTTCCAATTGTAAAGCAATATACACCTAAAATATCTTCATATGAATATTTCCCTTAAATACTGCTTCCACAATACGAAAAGATGATGATTTTTAGTAAATGTGACTTTTTGGAAAATGTACTTCTCACACATTCTTAAACGTAAACTGCACATGGAATGGTAAACTATTTTCTTTATTCAACTCGGCAGCGAAAGCGTTCACAACGTAAATTATATACATTTGATACGCCATGTTCAATGTGAGCGAAGATGATGAGTCCTCAATGAGTCCGCTGATCAACATAATGGTCAAGATGATGCATTGGAAACTTATCCACCTTTCTAGTGCCTTCTTGTCACGCTGAAAAATTAATTTGATCCAGATTTTTGATTAATTAAGGATTTATAATTTGTAGATTACAACTTCTGAAAATTTTGATTGAGTTTAGGGAAATTATATCAACAGTTTTAATAGGTTGAAGTGTACATTGATGTTCGGAAAATCCACCCAAAACGTTATGCACTTTGATGCGTCTTTAATTTATGTTAAATCCAAATAGGACTTACCTACCATAGAAATATATTAATAAGGTGGACTTACTTTGATTGAGCCGATGAGCAAAACCACATTAAAGAAAGCCGAAAAGAGAAGAAAGCCAGCGATCACCATGTAAAATATTGGATCAAATTCAGGGTCTATTTCTTCATCAGCGTTTCCAGCTGCAATCCAAAATTTTTTAATTAACCCTTTGCGTTTGAAGGTTTGAGTCCTTAAAAAGCCTTACTACAATCCCATATACATTGAACGCTTGTATAATTGCTAGTTTGCTAGTTAGGTCTAAATAAATGATGGACAATTCAATTTTAATCATTTGAAATTCATGTGTTTTACTCACGTGAGTCAGTAGTTTCATAAAACGATTCCATTAATGCATCCTGAACCAATGTTGGAGTAGAATCACCTCGATTGAAACTTATCGTCACGAAAACTGACTGGGTAATTGATGAGATCTGGAATAGGTGTTTTTCAGGATTATTTAAGAATAATTAATAATTATGATATGTACTGCGTAGAGACATATTTATTGAATTTTAACTTCATTTGTTTGAGTTTATCACTTTCCGACACGATATAAACAAAATTTTCATAAATAATACAGAAAATTAGAATTAAAATGTTACAATCAACAACAATGCCATACTATCGATGCATAAAAGAAAGCATGGGATTGAACAATTCATATGCAAAAAGTTATTGATATTCAGCTGTCTGAAAATATATCAAGTCAAAGCAAATATTCATGCAACTCTTATCTTCACTTGAGGAGAACTTGAGAGGTAAATCCACAAATTCAGTTGTTTTTTATGCAGTATGTTTAATATTTAGTCAGCAGAACCTTTCTTTCTCTCATGTAAGAGTTGATCCCTTTCAACAATACTTCTAAATATTTGCAGATTCTAAATTTCCATTAGGTATTCAAAGTGATCATCTTTTTTAGTTCACTGTTCTGTTTTCATATTTATAGTCACAAACAAATACTAATTTTAATCGTTCAGTTTTAATTTTAATATTAATTATAATGTTTATTTGTTTTTCTTTAAGTTTAAATGGAATTGATTTAGTATAGGTAAGTAATAAGATATTCATTGGGACTTACAATTCCGGAAATTGCGATGATCATAGTGGCCTTTCGCAAAGTAAACCCAGACCACCATTCTTTAGCTTCGGGCATTGCGTAACCGTAACCAGTCTTTTAAAATGAGAAGCCAATTCAAGTAAAAACTGAATATTTTTTCAATATAGTTGCAAAATTCTAATGTGAAAGTTTCTAGCTTTCTCGCGCTGGTTGTTGAACAAAGTTAAAATTTGAAGTGAGTTGTTTGAGAAATTAAAACGGAATGAAAACGTTTTAATTTTTCTCGGCACTAGAATCCTAAGTGTGAGAAAATTCAAAAAGAATTGAGATGATATAATATATTTTATTAACATCTTATCCATTTAACATTCGTGAAATTGTAACCTGAGACTTTTCTCTGTCTAAAGACGGGGCACTCGCTCATGGGTGATTTCTGAAGTATGTTGGGTAGTACTCAGTGCTCAGTTTTTATAATTTTTTGGGTAACGGGCCGATTTGTTTGAAACCATTTCGAAGAATTATTATAATTATTTACTACACTTACTTCTTTGCAAATATGCTTATATTTAATAAAACATTTTCTTAATTAAAATTGTGGTAAGTTAAAGTTATCTTAATCGGACACCTCTATCTGACACCGCAGGTCACAACTACAGTTTATATTAGACATTTAGAAATATTTTTAATTTTCAAAAAATCTGAGCTTTTTTTTCAACATATGTTTTGTCTAAATTTTTTTTAAAAGCATGCTTCTACAAAAACAATATTCCAAAATCCCAACCGAAATATTTTACCATTTGTATCTGGTGTCTGGATTACAATTAAGTGATGATTGCATCGGAACTTCGGAACTAAAGAATCCTCCCTGATATTCCATTTTTGATACATTTAGATGTGGTGTGATGCGTGATCCCTGTTATTCCAAAGGGTTACGTCATAACTATATTACTCTACTCAATCAACCCTTTTACTCTTTTTAATGTAATGTTTACCCTCTGGAAAAATAATACTAATCACGTTATTCTTTAAGGCTTAACATTCTCATTAACGTCATTGCCAATATTTCCATTGCCTTTTAGACTAAACAACTAAACATAGGTTGATTTTGCACTATTTAGAATTTGACATTTATCACGTTCTAGTTTATATCTCTCTCAAAATTGTTTTATGCTACGCACTGAGGAAGATTTTCAGTTTAATTTAGAGCTTGTTAGTCATATGGGTTTCTAACATTCTCACTATTTCTTTACTTTGTGCACAATGCATTAAATTTTAACTCCGATTATAAACAGAAATATTATTGTATGATTATGTTACAACCTACAACAATCATTTAATTAACATTTCCAAATCCTTGTACTATCGGAACTTGGTTTAAAATGGGCTAGGTTTTTATTTAAAATATAATTAAGCTTAGCGTACGCCTGATTATAAATTTTTGACAAACAATACATTGTTTTCTTTAAACGGAAAAAGAGTTACATTGTATTAAATTTGTAGAAGAATGGGATTTTTGGTCTATTATATAGATGTTCTTTCTAAAATTCCAGAATATGAAGTTTGGTACAATTTATGTTATATTTTTTCTTAAAAAGAAATGACAACAGCGAAGTTATTACAAACGCATTACTACGGTTGAAGTAAACAAGAGTTGTCCAACATTGTTTTAACTTTGTGACTAATTCATAATTTTAATTTTATATTGTAGCTGCTTAAAGGTCGGCCTTTGAGTGGTTTCAATTTCCCAACAATCTTGCATAATTTCAAATCTATAAGAAAAAATAGAGTATTTCAAAACGAGTGAGCTTAGTCACGAAAGGGTTAATTATCTTTTGACTTAAAAGTATTATGGAAGATACATTTTTGAATCTGCTAAGCAAGGCTTTGATAAGCGAAGTCCATTTCGAAGATTTAAAGGAAATTCGGGAATCCAATTTAAGTCATTGTAAGGTAAATCCCCCAATGTAAATATTTCCCAAAGGGTTACACCAAAAGACCAAACATCCGACTTTTCCGACAGTTTTAAATCTTCAATTGCTTCAATTGACATCCATCGCCAAGGGAGAAATGTCTGCAAAAAAACAGTAAAAAATAATTCCTAGTAAGTTATGTTCGATTAACAAATAGATACGAGTTAGTAAAGATTTTTCCTATTAAAAACTGTTACGATTTAGCGAGTATAAAATAATTTCAGAAATCCATACATTCTAATATTGTTCTAATAAGTTTTGAATTGCATAATAACTCTTGGAGTAAGTTCATTAATTTTGATTGTATTTAAGAACTAAATATTTTAAAATAACTACTGTAACATGAAATTAAACGTTATAATTGGTTTTGCTTTTGGGTTGTAATTTAGTGAATTGGTGTGTACCTGTTTTTTGTCAAGCTGAGAGTAAAACTGGTAATTGTACAACCGTCTCGACATTCCAAAATCCGTTACTTTTACTGTTAAATTTTCAGTTAGAAGAACATTTCGAGCTGCAAGGTCTCCATGAATTACCTTTTTGTACAGATGATTATTTAGTTTTTGAAAACTGAAATGCGGAAAAATAGATGTGCTTACATTTTTAGATGCAAGATGAGACATTCCTGAACAGATTTGCAAAGAGAATCGGAGTAAATCCTTATATCTCAGTCCAGTGCTTTTACAAGTATCAACATTGATTGTTCTGCATTTTAAATAAAAACTATTACATACTCAATTTGGTTAACTTTTACATTCAAATAAATTACGTCTCAAAAGCGTGTTTATTCGCTTCCAAAAAATCATTTAGATTTCCTTTGCTGCAATACTCGTTGACAATACACAAGTCATCTAAATCCATAAATAATTAACATTTAAACCTTTTAAAAACAACATAATTCCAAAATGCAAGATAAAACCATTTAACATTTCAATGTGGCGTCTGCAGTAACCCCAAAAAACTTGACAATATTTATGTGATCTCCTGTATGAATAAATATCTTTAATTCTTGTACAAGCATTTTAAATGTGGTGTAATTTTCGGGATTTTTTGCTGTTTTGAGAACGATTTCCGTTGCTGAACCGTTTCTTACTAGTAAACCTCTGTGGACGATTCCAAACATTCCGTCTGCGATTGGTGATTTGCCGTCTATGTAAGTAAAAATAAAGTTTGATAATAATTTTAAATGAAACGAAAATGACTACCGCAAAACGGAACGCAGTATAGAAGAACCCAATAGGAAGATAGTTTTTCAACCTCCTCAAAAGGGTAGGGAGTAATTTCTGGAGAGGGACTTAATTGTTTATAAAATTCAACGTGTTTAGCTATATTTTTGCATTTTTAATTCAAATTTAAATTCAAATTTGGTATCATTAAAAGCCTTTTGTAAGTCATACTTTGCAATCATTATAGCTGTTTGCAATTGCAATAACTCTTAACTAAAACAGTTTATAGTTTTATTTGCAATAAAAGTTTCCTCATAGGGTTCTATTCCGGGTAGGGGGGCTAATTAAAATTAATAAAATCGCAGTGCATAAATGTGGGGCTTTATATAGGTTTCTAAGCCGAGAGGGATTCTATACCGGGTTTTACGGTTTCTATTTTAAATTCAACACTAACACTTACGCGTTATGATATCTAAAGGGCTGATGATTTGACTTTCCAGCAATTCAATGCTCACAGAGGAAAGTTCCGAGTGAGGATTTTCGATTTCAAGGATGTTGTCAAAACACTCAATGGACTTATGGTCTTCTAAACGTTTTTCTGTGCAGTCATTTTTGAGTGCCTCTTTTTCAACTTGTATGTATTCTTTTAGTTGTCTCATCAGTGGTAAATCTACAAGCCTCTGGACATGGTGCTGCAGACCATAAATTAAACATAGAAATACTACTCCCAGAAGTATAAAAACTATTGCACTGCCGTAAGTTTTTAGAGTCCACGATTCCTGAAAAAATCCTCCTTTGCTGTAAACAAGTGAAAGTGCTATTGGAAGGAATGTAAAACAAACCAACTTGTAATACCGTTGCAGATATTTTGTTGAATTCGAGTGCTGCAAGTAATAAAAATTTTACAGTTTATTCAGGTAATTTACTACTTAATAATTAAATGTAGAAGGTAAACTTAACAAGCCGTCTTACATGTTTTAATCCTTTGTAAAGCAGAAAAATCCTTATTGGGGCAACAATGGTGAAAGAAACATTATGAAAAACTCCAACCCAGTAAATGTCTTCACAAATTATATCAAGTCAAAAAGAATGAAATATTTTCTTCTATGATTTTAACAGTTACAACTTTTTTTGGAAATACCTGCAGCAATGTTATAGTTTTTCAATGTTTCAAAAATTGTAAAAATACCGATGACAGTTGCACCATGAATTAAAATTATCTGAAAAAAATAAAGTTTTTGGAGTTGTTATAATTTCCATTATCAATAAGAAACGTCAAAAATGTACCCATTCAAGCATGAATGCAAGTCTTAATAAACTTCGACCGGTTAGATTCGACCAGAAAATGGGGTTTAAGTTTCTTTTCCTTAGGATACAACAAACTTCGCAAAAACCCATTTCCGCTCTTTAGTCCCTTTTGGGTTAGTTATTCAGATTCTTGACAATATAAAGTGCTATGTATATTTTGATCTCGATTTGGCTACATAGATTATTTAAAAAATAGGAATTTGATGAATTTTTTTATTGCCAAATGAAAACTACCTGTATCAGCTTTCACAATTTTACTATACCGACAGACTGGCTATCCAATAAATGAGATAATTTGTTAGAAAAAGTATTTTATTTTTAATGTTACATTATTTTATTGTATTGCTTCCTTAAAAGTGTTGAGGTTTCGAAAAACCGCATAGTTTAGAGTAATTTATATCATTGATAGTTTCATTCGTCATTCTTAATAATATTATGCATAAAAATGATACCTACATGTTTCCTATTTTGAAAGACCAAAGTCTAACCATAATATTCTTTCCTCGTTTATTTCCTACTTTAAAAACCCTCACTTACCTTCATTTTTTAAAGCTTTAATTATGAAATTGACGCTTAAGCGCTTAATTTTGAAGCCTCTAACCGAGTAAATATGTGAATATTTAAAAGTTGATGTAACAACACACGAGGCACTCTTTGCCATCAGGCACCAGAAATGCTATACCAGTGCCAGGTGAATAAATTCAAACGCTGGGATTAACGGGATGTCTTAAGATCGAAACCACTGTTAAACTAATACTGGGCAATGGTGATGAGATTGAGATATAAGTATTTAAGTATGATGAATGATATGATATAAAAGGGGCGAGGTCAAAGTGGTCAAACACTAAAAAGTTTGAAAGAATTCATGTGAAAGTTCAGCGTGAATCATCATCTGATTTAGTAGAATATAATAGTATAATTTTACATAATTCCAGTATGTTTTTAAAAATTCAAAATAATAAAAAATGATAAAACGGTTTTAAACCCTAAATGTTCCATTTCTGCTAATATTTGTGTTGCGTATTGAAAAAGGTAAATGATGAATATTCAAACATCTTTTAATTCCATAAGAGGTTGGAAGGACCGAGTGCAAATGAGCATATATCTTCATCAGTGAGTTCCTTTATGGATTAAAATTAGATTATGACTGATCTGGATAACTTTTGCACTTTGCCAGAAGCTTTTGGTATAATTGGAAAATATGAGAAAACGAAAAAATGATTTATTTTTTAGGCCATTAAATTGTGAATTGTTACATTGGCAAATAAAACGAGTACTAGCAATTATAAAATGTAGATGCAAAATGTATTAGGTAGATGAACAGAAATTACCAAACATAGAGAAAAGGTTTGCGCAGTTTTTAGTGGTTTTAAAAGGACGAAAATTGGCATCGCACAAATTTTTATGTAAATATAGAATTGTATGACGCTAAAGATAATATCCGGTCGATTTCGAACATGCTTGTTTATTCCAGAAATTCGTGAAAACCACATTCGGTGTATTTTATTTTGATACAACATGATTTTGGTACAACGTATTGTGTATTGAGAGAGAGGAATTATTTTGATTTTCTTGCTAAGGTTTCTTCAGTGGTTTTTATCCAGTAAACACCATTATTTACCATTTAGTACATGGTAAAACCGGTATGTTCTTGGTATTTACCAGGGTTTCTTAAATACCACATTTTGGAGATTTATACCATCACAGTGGTATAAAACGGTAAATAACGGTATTAACTAGTAACAACTGGTAAATACCACTTGCTATGTTATTTGCTCTGGTCCTGCGCAAAAATAATATATGAAGTATTATTGAATATAAAAAAGTGAATAAAGATAAGATGATTTCACTCAACACTTTTTAACAAATAGCTAGGTCAAAAAGTAAAGTAGTTTTTACATAGTATTAAGACATTATTACAAAAAACCACGGATGAAATACTTGAATGAAAGTATTTCAATCAAATGACCAAATGATCTACTTTACCAAAATTTCATTTTAAAATATTTTGAATGATAAAAAATCATAAAACTGTAAGAAGCTAATAATCAGTATAGTATTTTATGAATTGCTAGCTCCAGTGGCCTCTAAATCTCTGATTTTAGTTTTTACCAGTAATGCGCACTGGTAAATAACGGTAAATAACAGTATATACCACTGGCAAATACTATGTGGTATTTATCATCCGAAACCCTTGTATTTACCATTTAGTGTGGTAAAAATCGGTATGTTACTGGTATTTACCATTTAGTGTGGTAAAAATCGGTATGTTACTGGTATTTACCATTTAGTATGGTACAAATCGGTATGTTACTGGTATTTACCATTTAATGTGGTAAACATCGGTATGTTACTGGTATTTACCATTTAGTGTGGTACAAATCGGTATGTTACTGGTATTTACCATTTAATGTGGTAAACATCGGTATGTTACTGGTATTTACCATTTAGTGTGGTAAAAATCGGTATGTTACTGGTATGTACCGTCATTTATCGGAAAATACCAATGGTATTTTCCGATAAATTAAATTTTCCGTTATTAAGGAGCGGCAGCTCCTTCATGGTTTTCATTGCAGCTATCTGTCTGTGTCTGTCTATCACATCTGTAGCTCAAAAACGTAATGAGACATTGGGAATCGGGGTGAAACTTGATATACATGTTCTAGACCCTTATGCTGACACGGAATTTGTCATGAAGAAAATTTAATAAACGCAATTTAATTCTACAAGGGGTCTGAAGTTTAGGTGCAATTCTGAAGTGTAAACTAAAGAAATGTTAATGTTTAAGACAGTGTCCATAGAGAAAGCTGCAGGCTACAGTTTTCTCAACTTCAGTCAAAATTTCTTCTCAAGAGTTAAAGAGAGGTTATAAAATGTTTGTAGAAAAATCTCGACGCTCAGGAGACAAAATTCCGGTAGAAACGAAGTTGTACGAAATTCTTATTTAGGTTTATTTTATTACAATAATTTATAATTTTATGAATGCAATGAAAATATGGAATTAAAATTAGAATTGTTTATGTCTTGTAACCTATCCTACTGTTCCTGGAAAATAGATAAGCATTAGTTCATGTTATTAGGTCAAAGGTCAAGCGAAGAGTTTATGTAATTGTGATGTAAAATCTTACCCTTTATGAATTGTTGCTATGATGATGCCTTGTAAAAAGGTATAAATACCAGTGTAAATTGTAAATATTAGTCAGTAATAATTAGGTTTTTGAACTGTGAGGACGGCTCTGTGATAAGAGCGTCCCTTGAGATTTTATTTGAATTGATCTTGTCTATGTTTGTGAAAATAAAGTTATCTTCTGTTGACCCGACTGACCGTCCTTTTAAAGATAAATTGCCTTGAGTCCTTCGCTTAGATAGAAATAAGAACCCGTTAGAAACTAAAGAATAGAGAATAAGTCACAGGGAAGATTCACCACTGCAGCTATCGAAACCCCAAAACACCTACAATAAGTTATATTGTAAGTTAAAAGATTGTTTAAAAGTTGAAGCCTGACTTGATTGCAATAACATTTGTATATGCATACATAAAAAAAATTCTGATTCATAAAACAATTAATAATTAGCAAACACTAATGTTTCGTTTAACCCAAGGATAAATAAATTAGAAGCACAGCTAATTTTTTAATTATAGCATTTAATAAATAGTTGGAAAAGGGTTATTGAAAGTTTCAATGAGTAAAATGGATGTCTTTATGGGACACTTATTGTGCATAATTCTCAAGTAGGCTTTTGGAACTCATAAATCCCAGTTTTAAAAATCCCATTTGAAATTTTGTACAAAAGTTGACCAAGCTGAGCAGAAGTCATATCTGACTCAACTTTCATTAATGTTTGCATTTTGTGAATCTCCAATGAAGTGTTCAAAGTGTGTTGATGATCTTCACCAAGAACTTTCTTCTGTACTGCTAAAGCTTTTTTCAGAGTTTCCAGTGCTTTTGCATCATCTCCACAATGGAATTGCGACATTCCAAAATATACCATTGACACAAGGGTGAGTTGATGTTCTTCTCCTAACTCGACTTTCTGCACCTCCAACAAATCTGCGACCGTGTCCATCGACTCGTCGTATTTACTTTGGTTTATTAAACAAGTCACAATAATCTGTCTTGTTGATAAAGTTTTTGGATCTCTCTCACCTAGTTTCCGTTTCTGCCATTCCAAAACTTCCTTCATTAGTCTCTCCGCCACTCCAAACTCTTGTTTAAACAACAAGTAATACCCAATTCCCAATTTGGTCTGAATTGTCTCCTCATCTTTTCCCCTTAAAGCGTCACTCACTTGTCATTCTCACTTCACGGCGTGAAGTGAGAATGGCAAGCACATTTTCTTTCTCCTGAATTAATTGAAGAGAGCTGAGAAGTTCCTCATTCATTTCGTCTGCATTGTCAAATACAACAAGCCAAGATGTCGACATTTCATTGTTGGAGAGGGACGCTGCAACTTCTGTGAATAATTGGTGCGCCACTTTAGTCTTTCCCCACGCATCTTTTATTTTAATTCCCATTTTGTCCGTCAGAACGGTGAAAGATTGGCAAAGACTTTGTTCAGTCTCCCCGTTAAGCCACGTGACATTCGCATTTCCCTTGTTGTGCACAGTTTGGGCAAATTTCTTGACCAATTGGGTTTTGCCTATTCCTCCAAGTCCGCTTATCACAACGATTTTATCGCTTCCACTCGTGTAAATCTTTTCAAGTTTGTCTAACTCTTTATTGCGACCCACGAAATTTTTGCTCACGCTTCCAACGTTAAAACAGAGAGAGAGACAGTTTTTTGGTTTGGATATTTTAAACTCTTTTTCCAAAAAGTCTGTTGGAAGTCAAAAGTAAATTTATTTATTAGGGAGTTCAAACGTTCCTAGATAACAACATTTTTAATTCTTTCAAAATTTCTGTGCATCAAAATCTCGTTTGAGTAATGTTTCACTGCACAGAATAGCTTCAACAAATGACTATTTGCAATGCTTGCTTTCAATAATTAAGTGTAAAACTAAATTTAATTTTTAATCCAGCTCCTTCGCTGCCAAAATGAAAATAAATTAAAAAATAAATTAAAATAATCATTTTCATTTCAGATTGACTCACATTGAATAAAAAAATTGGAATTCGTTATTAATTGAATAATTCATTTTGAAATAATAAAACTTTCACCACCACCCAAAAAAACAGAGCCTCAAATAAAAGAATAAACTTTACAACTAAAACTATAACCAAGTATCTTCGGAAGCATAAATTTAAAACTTAAAAACTTATTTTAAAGCTTTAAAACTTAATTTAAAACTTTTAAACGTATTTTGGAAAAATTTGAAACATTTTTTGACATTTTTGACCTTTTTTGACCTTTTTGACCTATTGTGACTTTTTTGAGCTTTTTTGACCTTTTTGACCTTTTTTGACCTTTTTGACCTATTTTAACCTTTTTTGACCTTTTTGACCTTTTTGACCTATTTTGACCTTTTTGACCTTTTTTGACCTTTTTGACCTTTTTTGACCTTTTTGACCTTTTTTGACCT
>JAQFZZ010000275.1:0-22603 GCA_034696405.1 Isotoma caerulea | reverse complement strand
AAGGTCAAAAGGTCACACCATCAAATTTTTCGTTTTATATCCTAAAATTTTAGACACGTCTATTGCTTTCGCTACTTGTCTATATTCCGTTTGATGTGGTTTATTTAATTTGCTATGTGCATTTATACACGTTCCATCTGCATAACAGAAATCATAGTGAGGTGAGCGTAAAACAAGGAATTGGTTTTCAGGAAAATTCTGGAAATATTTTAATTTCTACATGGAATTTTTTTCTGTGATTATTGAAAACCTGTGAATGAATGGGGATGAGCGTTTACATCAATTAATCATACGAAAGAATTATAAATGCAGAGTTACAATATTTCCTTCATAAATCAATGTCAATATGATTTTAGTTTCTTAAGGGAAGACTTAATGACACCACGTACTCTACATAATATTACGAAGTCTCCAGTTCTGCAATAAAAAATTGATTGCTGTCAATGAGTCCGCACGTGTTTTACTTTTTATACTACATAGGAGGAACCACGTGTTACATAATAAATCTCAGACAGTGTAATTATCTGTCGGCTTTTTTATACTTACTATGCAATAATGTTTTTCCAGTTAAAAATAATCAAATAAAAACTGATCAATGTCGAGTAACTTCCTTGAAAAATTAAATTTTATAAGGAAAGTCAAAGAGGAAACTTTTAATTGATAGAAAAAGCTACTTCCACCGAGTCTGTTTTTTTACTCGTTGGTGACTCTCTGTCTACATGATTGCATGTCAATTTTGCAAATTGCAATCATTCAAATGCTGATTTTTTACCCTAATCACTACTAACTATTAACTTGCCTTGGGAAAAAGTAAATAGTGAAAAAATAATTGCATAATAATCTACATAAAACGCGAATAAAAATCAACCACTAGATTTCATTCAACTTTTTATAATAATTTTTTTTCTAATCTGTTGTTACCATCTAATTTAACTTAAGTTCAAGGTTTTTACAATCGATCTTTTTGATTGTGACTGTCTGAAGGTTTATAGGTTGTTTGTGATGTTGCGACTGTTTCTAATAAAGTAAATAAATCTTCGAATAGTATTTGAATTAGATTCATCATTGATGTCACAGCAAAACTGACCATTCATCCTTCTACGACTTGTTTATTCCTTAGTCAAATCAAATTAACAAAAAACCTTTTATGCTTTCATCGTCCGTTATTACTTAATAAGGTTTGTCGTTAATTAAAAGGTCAAAAGGTTATTTTCATTGGTCTTAATTAACCTACACTTCTTTTTCCCAGGGTAATTTTTTAATTTAAAATATTTAAAATTGCACTGAAATATAAGTTATCAAAAGCGCTTAAGATGACCTAAAGGCTTATAAAATTAAATTCCATAATAAATCATGCTATGGCCTTTGACTTTGTCATCACACTGTTACAAGCGTACGTGAGATTCATCATTTTGTAACAATTTGATTGATTGATAGGTAGCTGATAAAATAAATGTGTTTGAATCAAATATTACAAAACTTCGGCTTTAGGTAAAAGAAATAGACTCTAGAAATGTTTCTACTTATAAAATAAGTATTTTAATGAGTCAATGAATGAGTTCAGAGTATGGGATTTGTCTCACGTATTCGTATTTTGAATGATCTCAATATCTGACCAAGCCTTGAAAAAAACTTTCCAGTAAGTTTTTGACATTTATTAAAAACTAAAAAAGCCATAAAATTTTCCATTTACCTTATCCTCGCATGTTACAAAGTCAGTAGATTGACATGTCTATACAAAATATGAAGCCTTGAATGAATTTAGAGCAAGTGGGAATTTATATCCCTTGTAAAAAGGTGAAGGGTTAAATTACGTTTTTTGCAACAATAATAATCGAATTTAACATTTTTGTTTGTTTTTATATTTCTGAGTTTTGGCTTTGTCATGCCTTAAAAAATACTCTGTAGAAAAAAAACGTTCAAGACAACAACAACTATCAACTCAATTAACCTTTAATCCTACTTATTTACTGTTGACTGAAACTACTACTTTTACTAACGTGCAGATCATTCATAATAGGAAAAGTTAAACTTAGAATAAAATTACCCACTTCAAATTTAGGTTAGCCAGAAAAAGATCCGCAGATCAAAAATCAATTGTTAAAATACATTATTATTACTATCTAATGGTATTCTCTTAATATAAAACCATTCTGCATTGATAATTGCAATTGACTTGATGATTGAATGTGATCGAGGTAAAACATTTCCCTCTACTAATGGTAAATGTCGTGAGTATAGTTTTTAAATATGAAATACAAAACCGGTTCTACATTTAATCGAAAAAAAATGCAAAAATGTATTTATCTCTGATAAAAAACGACTTGCAAAATATCTTTGAAATTGATCCTGATGTAAGGCTAGCTAATATAAGTACGGCTTTGTTTCTTTTGCTCCGTTTAAAGAATTACAATATTGTATTTGAATACAGTCTAAATTTCTCATGGGAAAGGACTTTCCTTTCATGGAAGCAACAAGTAACAAAGTTGTATGAAGTTACTAATAAGCTCCAATACAATAATTATAATTGTAACTAAGAATTATAATAATATACTAGTTCAAGTGAGTAATCTGAGTAATTTATTAAAATCCCCATATCAAGATGACCTAATTATTCGCATCACTTCGGTTAATGATGATGATGAAAATACTACATGGAATGTCATGTGTTTTACCGTACACCATAAATGCTTTTACTTTTTTGTGGCACGAAGGTCATAAATGGACTGGCAGACAATGACCAGAGTACTTTGACAAAGGCTGGATTTATTTTCCTACTATCGTGATTGAGTTAATCTTTTGACTTCTTCCCTCATTAGGAAAAAATATTTGAATAGAATTGATAATAATGATAAAAAACATGCACTTAACACACGAGTATCAAGTGACAGTTAACTCCTCTGTCAGTAGCTGTAGCTTACTACAGTGAATTTCAACTAATGGTCATCCATAAATTATGGATTCCATTTGGGTAGTGATTTCTCTCTTAATGAAACCACTTAATCGTTTGATTTTAGTTGTGAACAGCTTAAGAGCTGTTGCCCATTGTCTAAACTCTACTCCAGCATTTTCACAATTTATCAAGACAATTATTATTTTCAGAGAAAGTCTTTTTTAATTCCTACTTTCACTTTCGATGTGGATATTGAATTTCTATCTCTAAACTGTTTTTTTTTCAATTATTGAAATTAGTTATTAATACTAATCTGTCTTATTTGATTCTTTTAAAAAAAGTCAGTTGTGTGTTTCCATACAGATAACTGTAAAGTTACAGTAGAGTAAACAACTTCATCATCAACATGACGAACTAGGTTTATTTAAATATAGACAAAGCGATGTTTTTGTCAGGTGTACCAAACTATTTTCTACTTGTATTGTTATTGTAAGAGAGTGAATAACATGTACTAAATCTATTTTAATAGATTGGCCATTATAGCTTTATTGCATTATGGAATGTATTTAGTTTAGGATTAGACTTTTTGGGGCAGCCGACAGTACAGGTGAGGTAATTGGCTAGACTTCGTCCTCTTTAATTATTCCACTACCTTCTTATTATTATTACCATAGGGCAAAATATATACTTATTTGTGGTTATTGAACTCAATCTTTGCTTTCCTCTCAGACAATATGCAGACAAATAAGTTTATAACTTATTTCATTAGTTTCTTCTGCAAAATTTTATGCATGAGCGTTTTAGTCTTTTTTTAAATGCTAAGAGGAAATCATGCAAGCTATACACAGCTAGAGCCAGACTGACTGACTGCAATGTGAAGTTTAAATCCATTTTTCTGTCTCCTTGATCAGCATGCATGGAAATCAAATTATATAGCTAAGGATATGGATTATTGGTGATTAATGTGCAATTCATTTATTTTATGACCTGAAAATAATGAATCTTGTACCAAGGCATTCTCGCCACAAAGAAATTTTTATGATCTTCGAGTCTTAAATCTGTGAGGTAGGTTTCACCTACGTGTTTTTATGACAATTTATAAATAAATATTTGTGTGTGTTTGAGTTTAGTTCAAGGTAATCAAAATTGGTAAACCTATTTCGCTTAAGAATCTTAGCTTACGAGTTACAAAGTATGATTTTATAGACTGAAAATAAGCATTGTAATTTATTATTCTAAAGTTTAATAAGTTATAAGAATTGCATAAACGATTTTTTAAAACAAAATTTTAGACATTTCGATTGAGGAACAACTGATTATCTTTAATTTCTTGACAGACTTGAGTCAGAATTACATGGAATTACAAACTTTTCAGTGATTCATTTAATCTAACTTTATTTCAGTTGTTTTGTCTACAGATAAACCTAAAAACAAATTAACTACTGTATCAAAATTGTCTTCCAAGTTTAATTGACACAGATTTTATACACATTTTAAACATTGTTGACATTCACAATTCCATTGTTATCAAAATATGTGAGATAAAAATTCTAAACAAATTTTATACAAAATCTGATAAAAAAATATTTCTTATTTTTTTGTATACTCAACTGAGCTATTAAAAAGTTGCCCAAGCCTAATTAAATAATTATAATTAATTTAACACTGTCAATATTAATAATTTAAGATGAACATCTTGAATGACATTACAACAAATGGATTGGTGTCATCGGATGAAATAATGTTTGATGCTAATAAAACTCTTGATCTTTGACTTTGACTTTGAAAGTTTTCTCATATAATTTCAATTACAAAAAATAGGCATGTGATTCGTTACTTTAAAGTATGGTATGAGATCGAATAATTGTAAGGTCAACGGAAAGACTAATTCATCTACAATATTTATTCGAAATTACCATAAATCAAAGCTATCTTTCACTGCATAAGGTATAAAATGAGATGCTTCTTCAAAATATTTCAAAACGTTACGAAATTCATGCACATACCTTCAATCAAGATCAATGAAACTTACCACACAAAAATGATGCAATAATAAGATAGATTGGAAAAGTACAACAACCATGCAAATTATTAATCAACGAAATCATTCTTGGAGATTGATAGCTTTAAAAATGTGTTAAAATATAAAGAAAAAACTATTAAAATGGCACTTGTATGAATTGCCGAAAATTAATAAAATATTTAAGTGACTTTATTTGCGCAAAATCTTCCATTTGTTTAGGCTAAGGTGTTCGTTTATTTAATGTGGTGAGTCTTGTTGGCGTTCTTTACGAGCTTCACTTATCACATAAATTGATAAGAAACATTTTATGAGATAAATTGACTATTTTATCATGGTCTTTTGGTGGTCTGAAAGAATTCAGCCAGTGTGGATGGAAGAGTCAAAAGTATTTGTGAATTAGGTAATTCATTTAGCAACTTTGTATTGCAATTTTTAATAAAGTTTTACTTGACCAATACTTTATTTAATGTCCATTCATTATTTGGCTGGTAATTCTGACGCAAAATGTATCAACAGAACTCCTCCTTTTTTAACTTCTTGTATAAGCAAAGCAACTATCTATACGAATTTTACAGGGCTGACTAATAGAGAAGAAGGTATTAAGTTTAAGTATGGTGGATTTACCTAGTCAGCCTTTATTGAGACATTTATTCTCAACAAATTATCTTCGGTTATAAATAGCAATAACATATTTTTGTATTTTATTGATTTCAGAGTCAAGGTAAAGTCGGCATAGTATTAATTAATTTATACTTAATACTTGCTGTTTGCCTTAATACGTATGCTATCGTATAATTAGCCGTAAACTTAGAAAGGGCTGCTTAAAATGTTGTAACTTCGATAAAAATTGAAATGATACAGGAATGTTTATCAGAATCAGTTTATTTATTAAAAACATATGCAGGGATTTTTAAAGTTAAAATTTTGAATTCAAAATCAATTACCAAACATTGCATGAAACAGATTACAGTGAGAATGAAATAAATTGCAATATTGCCAATGCCAACATATTTGTATCATGAATTTCACATCCTTTTTTCCTATAGTCTATATTATATACTCTCTGACATGGTGTAAAATCTCATCCGTCGATGTGTTAATCATTGACTTCATACTTCTTAATATTAATATATACTCAAATGAATTAAAATAACTTTTTGAGCTAGGCCATCGTCTGTGCATCTGCATACAAGGATGAAATGATAAGTTGAATCGTATCAAAATCGTAACTCTTATCTCTATTTAAAAAAATATACATTGTACCGTATCTTGGACGTAACGAAGATGTCGTCTCGTGTGTGACAAAAAACTTCCGACCGACCCGTCCTGCCTGGGTATATGTCAAAGGTTCATTCCTTGTCTGGTTTAGCCTATCAGTCTACATCCTTCCTTATCTCTTCTCCCAGTATTATCACTTATACAAAGTATTAAATTTGAAACTTTGTATGAATGATGTATACACGATACTGGGTTAAATACGCAAAACGATATGCAGAATTTTAACTGAATACATTTTACAACAATTATTGATCAAAATGGATAACACATTTTCCTCCAAAGAAAGCCAACAGCCAACCTATTTCAACCTCAGGTAAACCCTTCTTCGTAATTGAGTATGTCTTTATGTTATATTAAAGTATTTTTAAAAAAAAGTATGGCTGTTTTCATATGCGCAAAAATGTATGATAAAATTACATTAAAATTAAATAAATAAACATACCTAAATGACATGAGTGAAGTTTGTAGCATATAGTAAGGTAAAGAAAAAATGGAAAGCTAATATAGTAAGCATTCCTGGAACAGTTATGCGATGCGAATGATGTTATTAATGACCTACCCAATCATCCAATTACTCACTCGATATATTATATATTATCAATATTAGCCACGTTGCTAGAATTTAGAATGAATGAATGGTATGAGAGTGACTGGATATTTTGTATATGAGAGAAATTAATACTTTAATACTAATAGGGGATGCGTATAAAGAAATGTATTCATTAATGAGAAAAGTTGACGTGTTTAATGTGTAGTAGAACATCTAGAACGAAATAACTTTCTGAAATTTGTCATCCGAAAGGATATTACCCTTTCTGCAAATGACCTTCCCTTTATTCTTATAGTTTCATTGACGCGTGTAACTTAATGTTTAAGATTCAGTTGAATTGTCAAATGAACGATTTTGCGTCTCAGATCCGATTGACCTAATCAATTGGATTTAATTTATTAAACTTGAAAAAAGTACCTCTTACTCAAAATCATCGTTGGATCAATCATAAAAGAATATAATAAATATTTTGTTAACATTTAAACTTTTTTAAACAGTATATGCCCTACCCTTGAATAGGACGATTTGTAATTTTGTGAGACGGCCGACAATGTGACGCCTCATGGCTTAGATAGTCGGTCGGTCACATCCTTTTCTCGGACTTTAATTTACTACGTAGGGAATTTATTTATTGGAGATTCAGTTCATTCCTTAGAGGAACATTGTATGAAGGATATTTTTATATTAGGAATTGCTCAAAAATTTTTAGTATTAAATTCGGCAGCAATTATTAAATAACTAAAGGGATAGCTGGATAATTTGCAATCGTATGAAATTAAAGTACTATGAAATTGCAAAATGTAATCAACTATACAAAAACAATGTATTAAAACTGTAGCCAAGTAATTAAAAAAGAGAGTATAATTAATAAATATGCTGTACGGTGAGTGGAATGATGATGATGCGTGGGTGAATTATAAGAGAAGTCTGAAGGCCATTAAATTTAAAAAGGATTTAATTTCATCCATGCAGATAACGAATGCAGACTGCTTGGGATTCTTTTGATGGAATGTCTCAAAATTCTACTTCGGAGGCGGAGGCTTGCCAAACTCTTGCTCTTATTTTAAATAAGACAATTAAGGTATGATAAACTGATTGGCGAAAAATTACAAAATTAAACTTTCGTCATTGTCATGCCACGAGACGTGTAAGTTTTAAGGGAATTTGTGTCGAGGCCAAATTTTTTTTTGGAAATGTGATAGATTCTTCCTTTCATTTAAGTTTGATTTAGTAGATGGACCCTTCGATCATTGACTCTTTCCAGTTATATAAAGGCATTATTTTACATTTTTTGAATTTTAATTGATATCAAATAAAGATTTTTTTCTATCTGCTTTTCTATTAATCTTGTAAATGTTGTAAATGACTAGACAATAATTAAAAAACTGATAATAGGCAGTTGCGAGCAGGCTGCATGATGTAACAAATAGTTAAACTCAACTTTGGAAAATGTTCTATTAGCTTCTTATCACCTCATGTCTTATTTGCTGATAAAGGCAATGGAGTAAGTGAAGTTGTAATTTAGTGAGTTTAATTTTTTTTTGAAGAATTAAGAAATAAAAACTTTCGATTCATCAGAATATCAGGCTTGCTTTACAAGCTATTTAAGCAAACCCTATGCCCTACCTTACCTTACAGAACGTAACTTAACACTAAATCTGTAGTAAAACTAATAAAAGAATGAATGGTATACCAATATTTACACTAATGGAATAATAACTGACAACAAAAATGTTTGGCAACAGAATTTACTCGCGTACGCATGCAAGTTTTTTGACATTTATTCCTTACATTGGTTATCAATTCCAGAAAAGATAAATATTTTTAACCCTTGGACGTAGTTTAGGTCATTCGTCATGCCCTGCCTGCTTTTTCACCACTTCTGATTGGTCCACAGAAGTAAGATGTTGACATGCATGTATCATCTTATAATTTATTCGCTTATTTTATTAATACTCATAGCTGAAATAATACAAGGCTCCTTTTCTCTAATGATAAGTGTGCAAATTCCCACGATAAAAAATTACTCAAATTGATGTATCTGTGGATCAAAAAGCTTATCTTACTTTTGGGATACATAATCCAACACTATGAGATTAAAGACATGGGATTTATTTCTACATTGACTCAAGATACTAAAAAAACAGTTCATAAAAGTACAATGATTATGAGGAAACAACTCATCAATTTATTTAGTGTAAGGTAGAATTAATTCTGATGATTTTCAAGAGTTTTGTCTACAACTAAAACAACTCAACCCACATAAAACTATTACAGAACAGATCTATAGAAAATAATTGTCGATTTGTGTAAAAAACATTTCTACCGAATTTTCTGAGCTCGTGAAGTGGAGCTAATGTCAACTCTCAAAAGTTAATAAGGTTTCAAGAACAAATGGATTGTGGGATGACAAATAAGCCGTAGGTGTTTAGTATTATAAATCCACAAATACTCTGAGTACTTAACCTTTCATTAATACAAGCTACTTGTTAATGGAGAAGTATAACAAAAATATATCGTCGTGTTGACCCACTTATAGGTACAACATTTTTATCAATCAGATTTTGATGGTACTTACCTTTTGTTGTTGACTTGACATATAGTTAAATACTCTCGTTGAGTTTTAGCTAACGAAATTATTATTTCAGAAATAGACTGTGTCCTAAACACATGAAGTAAATAGGAAACTACAATCTTTTAACTATGCGTTTAAGTGGGGATGAAATGTGGGGGCTTAATTGTCTGAGTACCCTCTTAAGTTGTTATTCCATTCCAGGAATTGAAACAATTCTTCAAGAACTTTTTCTTCTAGTGGTAATAATAATTGGCAGTACAAATCCTAAGTTGTTTTTTTTTGCTATAGAACTGATAATAATACCTAAAATACATTGTTTTAGGAATTAAAGAGCAATCAGAGATAATCTATCTATTCCATAAGATGAAATACTCAGAATAATAGAGATATAACGAGAGATGAGTGTATGTGTTTTCTTAAGAATGCATTAATCTTTTTAGGCATAGAAAAAAATTTGATACTGATGAGATGAGCAAAGGTCAAAATTAATAGATTGGTTAGACTTTCCGTCCTTTTTTTTACATTTTTATGAATAAAGCGTTCATAGTGGAAAACAATTAAGGTACGTTTACATTATGTAAGGTAGTTGTTTAGAAAAAAAGTGTAATTGACTTGCAACAAGAAATGAAAATTGATACATTCTTCCAATTGTTCATACTCACTCGGAACAAGGCAATCTAGTTTTTGGAAAATTATGCATTTTTGCATCAGCTTATGTAATGATTGTGAGATGCTCGGGGGATGATGGGTTGGATGATAAAAGTACACACTATTCAGTCAATATATCCATAAATATAATTTGCAATTCCACTCCATTCCGAACTATTCGAACACGGAACTGTTCCAAACTACAGGAGGGGCAATATGATAATTGACTTATTTTGAGACTTTTCGTATGGACAAGAACAAAGTTAATAGTATTTTGATAAACCCAAATTTCTAACCTTACAATATTACCACAATTTTGAAACCATTTGACCTCTGTTTCCGTCCATAAGTGTATAAAAAGTTCTGCTAGGAGTAGACTAATGATTAAAGGGAAATGTGAAACTCACCTGTTGATGTTATAGCAGGAAATGGTTACAGTGCAGTTGCAAAGCTTCAGGTGTTGATGAAAGCTTTCAATATAGGGCTGATGTGTGAAACGAAAAAAAATTGTTGATGACAGGCAACTATTGAGCCAGAATTATAGGATGGGTTGGAATAAATGTAATTCAAATGGTTAAAACTGTTCTATATGATTAGTCAGTTGCTTGGAGAGTTAATCCACAAAGATTGACGAGGAAAGACTATTGTCTCGATTTCCCATGGCCAGTCCTTTTTATACCTTTTGCCCGGTTTGGCATTCTGTCTGACTAGTGTGCATTGATCATTGTGTGACGATACGAACGATTGTAGGCTGTGCCATAATGATAATGCAGTGTCTCCGGCGTCTCTGTGTCTTATCATCATCATCATCATTTTTTTTAATAACCTACCAATACTTCATTTCTGTTATGATATTCGAATCATGATGAATTGTGAATCTTCAAATTAAATCAAAAGTCCGTTTCACAATCTATCACCAAAAAAATCTAGAAAAGTCACTCTCAAAGTGTGAATGCAAAATTATGCTTACCCTATCATATACTAATGCTAACCAACTATGCATATATAATGGTATGCATCACCTTTGATATGGAACTTGTGACTATGACCATTGGAATTCTGAAATGAGTACAAAAAGTCTTCGCTTAGTCTTCGCCTGAATTTCATGATTCTACAAATTACAATTATATTATTTTTTGTCATTAATAACAATTTTTAATTGTAGTTTTTTTAATTCGTTTTGTATATGAAAGTTAAAGTAGCTTGGGAACACTTTTAATTATGGCAATGCAATGAAATAAGTGTACCTAGAAGAATAGGTGGAGGCAGATTGTCCTATCTTTACACAGTGGTAAATTAGACCTTCCCATATTCCCATTCTCCGTCCTTACTTACTCCTATGAAGCAAGTTTTGAAAATGTTAACTACTTTTAAGGTCGTCTACGCCTGGCTAGTCGACCCTTGCATAAGTGTATATTATATAGCATTTTGAGACATTTAACTTGATGTCTGCAAAGGTTCTTTAAGATTTTGGAACAGATAAAGTATCCACGCACGTTTTTTGTTTTTTTAAACCGAATTTTGTGATCATTAAATTTTTAGCTTGAGTCTTAAAGGGCTTATATGTCACCGATATGTTTGTCCATCCGCGGCATGATAACTCTCCTCGACCTTATCGGATTGACTGTCATGCAAAATGTTAACATTTTGCATGACAGCGAACCATTCCGGATGAAGATGAAGTGATTTAGACTTTTCGACTACAATTGAATTTTAACAATTTTGAACAAAGATGAGCCAAAGTTCAGTTTTGTTCAAGGTACAGCATAAACTGGCTCGGACAATAGGAAGCTGAGTTGGGGGTTTTTACGTCTCAGGTTGACATTTGGTTGACCACTGAGTCACCCGCCGTGGAACTATTTTCTCGGACTAAACAATCAAGGTGGAAAAATGTATCAAGTTACATAGGAGAAAAAAATGGACTCTTTGTCCAATTTAATATGTAAAGGCCATAATTGACATCATTTAACTGGACGGCAAAGAAAGAATGTTAAACCTAGAAGTAAGCTTGGTAAAAAATTAAATATCTAAAAAGGTGACACAATAGAACGAAAACAACAGTTTTAAATTTCCTATTAGATTAAAAAAATTGGAAAATTCACGCGTTATATAGTTTACGGTCTGATTCAATTTTTATCTCAATAATGATGTCTCACAAGTAAAAAGCTCAATCTCATCTATAAAAAATGCATAGTCTAACGATTATACGCCAATAAGCCTAGTTAAACGATTGAGACTGATGTGTGTGTACATGTTGAGACGCAAAAGGTCACATTTATCATTCTAGAAATTTCTTCTCTGAAAACAAGCTTTTTTAAATATAAATTAAATTAAATATACTCAAATCTGTCACTTTTTTGGGGAAAAAAATTCTCGACTTCTGTTCCATCAATTTGATTTTAAATTTTAAAAAACAGCCTTGGTCCACTTACATTTCTCATTCAGTTTTATGTTTGAGAAATTTTACAGCTAGGGAGAGATTTAGAAAGTTTTTTGCAATTTCAAGTGTTACACTAAAGCTTAAGCGTGCAGTACAAGGGCACGATTTCAAAATGTGTCATTACCATATCATCTTCTGTCTGTATAATCTAGCTCTTAAAAAATTAGACTGTTTTATCGATCCATCAGTACTCAATCAATAGGTTCAGTTCAATATACAAAAGTCCTCGACTATCCAAAATTTTCAAGCTAACAAGTTAACTTCTTCTTGTGTGTTTAAGTTTAGAATTAAAAGTTTTCCATTAATTTAAAAAAAACCTTTACTGACTTTTGACGTCAAATCAATGTATTTTTATTATTGACAGTGGGTAAAAATAATAGACCATAGCCATGACATGGTACATTGCTTGCTGAGAAGATCATCTAGAAAATGAAATATTCACTGTTTTATTTTATGAATTAGTAAACAAATTTTGCCCAGGAATAAAACCAAATCATTGAAGCACGTGTGTAGTGTTATGTTAGCACACTCTTTTTCCTGCAGGCAGAAAAGCTTTGATGAAAGAGTATCTTGGAATTCTTGGATGGACGACTTTTCATGCAAGTTAAGATTGCAATCATGATCAGGTAGTCTTCAGTTCTTCAGGGTCTTTTTAGAATTTTACGTTCGCCATTGATTTTTGTAAATGTTCAGGGAACTACTTCAAACCTTTGGATCGCTTGTTACTATATGAATAAGATAAGGAATGACAAGGCCGCTATCTTATAGGATGGATTTAAAATTGGAAACTCTTTTGAAATGTGAATACTAATAAATATGCCATCTCTTACTTTGAAAAGTTCAAGGCGTTATCAACCTCATCTACTAGAACTTTAATTGTCTACTGACTAATAATTGCATTCAATAAGCTTCCGAAATTTTTCCTACGAGGAAACGCTCAAGTTTCTTCAAGGGCGTTATTAAAAACATTCTGAGAAAAAAGTCCTGCTGTCATGTCACTACCATGTCACACATGTCACCCTACTACATAATATTACACCGGTATGGTTGAGTTGACAAGAATCAAGACTTAGCTCGTAGCGTTTTGCATCTGATTCAGAAAACCTGTGAAGTATTTGCATTCATTTAGAATTTGTAAATGATTTTATAAGTCACACATTCATAGATGTAAATGAATTCGAAAAGTAGCAGCCGGATTTTTATCTGATTACCATACTTTCATTTGATTTATCTAAAGTAACAAAAGTGTTCATATGACGATTAATTTTAAAATTTCAAATATGAAAAGATACAACTGTTCAGTTGTATGCCATGCCAATGGCCGACACAAGGGCGTTGGCGTCACACGGTCGGTGTCAGATACACAAAATGCATTTGTAAAGGATGAATCAATTTTTAGAAAATTGCGAGAGTTGAATTCATAAATGAATCTTTTTCTTCAAAATTCTGAATTTAGTTAGTGGCGTGATGTGGTAGATCACTCGATAAAACTATAATGGGTCAAACTTCTTTTAAAATAGGAAAACAATTGGTATCAATAAACTATACATTTTAATAGCTTTTTAAAGAGTAAAAAGCAATAATATTTATATTAGAAATAAAAAAGAATAATCAAACAAAGAGGAGTAATCAGATACAGCATAAAATACTGCAAGTTACTTGTATACAAAGTAATTAATAACATAACATACTTTTGTGACTTCAAACGAGTATCAAAGGTCTAAATCATAGGTCACTTTTAATTGCTGTAATAATACTAAATAATAAAATGAACTTTGCAATTAGTACAATTGGTTGACGTTAACTAGGATGAAAAATTGTGAATGAAAGCACGTAGATGAAATTAAACTCATTAATACTGGCATCAATTTAAATGAACTTTTTGCTAATTGCAATCCTCCAAAAGAAAAAATAGTAAACACTTGACACATTTTATTTTATTTTAGATATCAGTTTCAAGCATTGACTTCTCTTCACTCTATATAGCAAGTTAGGCATTATGGATTGATCTATAAGTATTCTTTGAAATATGAGAAGGCAGCAGGTGTAAGGTCAAAGGACGACTACTGGATGTTAACGTACTTTTGAATAAAACAATTAAATTTTTAACCACTAATGACTCCATCAAATAACCTATGACCTAAGACGTAAGAAGGTAACCAACTTATGCTCAACGTGGTGCCAAATGCATACCTTAAATTTCAATATTTTTTAACGAATGTCACAATCTAAATTGTATTTCAATGATAAATCAAAATATAAATATATTTTTTACCCTTTTTCATGGAAGAATATAAGAAGATAACATTTTGAGTAAAAATCATAATCAATCTGTTGAGATTTAATAATAATAAGAAGTCTAATTTGAATAGAAAAATGGAATGAGATTAATGGAATCGAATTTAAGTGATGTGGCCACTTCTTGGAATAATTTTTGTGGCCGAAGAGTCAGACCAGTACTTCCACATATCGATTAGATTTCCCTTGAAAAATGTCTCCCCTTAATAACCTTCATTCTAAGAATTCGAGTATTGATTTGCCTTAAGATTTTCAGAAGTTGTAAACTTCTCAAGTATTTTATTGTTTATTCACACGCGAATATCGTACGATGCGACGTGAGGGTGACAATCATTCGATCCCTTAATTATACACGGAAAAGTGGATACGGTACCTGTCCACATACCTACCTACATTTTACCTAAAATGAAACCGAATTATGAAGTGACCGTATCGTCATCAGTCAATGAATGAATATTAAAATTTATAAGGAAAGGATGACAACTTGGGACAGGAGGATTACGTCAGCGGGACTAACGATTTCCCTGTTGAAGGCTATTTCCTTGTAAAACTTTTTATACTGGATTAAATTGTGTGTGAGGAATTATACTACCTGGGTTCTACTTTTTGATGACTGATTATGATAAATATGGCTTTAGTTGTATTGTAGGTGTAAGAATCCGTTAGGAAATAAGGTACGTAACTAACGGTTTGTAAATGGTATCAGATTTCAATTATTATTACCTTGTTCTTGTATGAAGGATGAACTACAATTTCTTAATTTGATACTTATACGTCCTTCTGTTTTGTAGTATTTTAAGTAAGTTGGCGAGAACTTTTATGAATGAATGTCTGACAAATAATTCCTCCCTAATTGTATAAAAACTTTGCTTTGCACTTATTCCATGTTTCATTCCATCCTTACTATTAAATTCGAAATAGAGCCTGCTACACATTTGAACATTTTCGGAATGCAAACCCCCTACTCTTTTAAAAATTTGAAACAATAGCAATCTCCTAGAATAAATCATGTATTTGAAGATTTTGTTTTGAATCCCCAAGGGGTATATTTCGAATTTTATGGCATATGGCGTATCGGATATTAATGATTTGAAGAGTAGGGAGCTAGGGAGCCTACTTTTTTTTACAAAAAACTCGAATCTAAAGAATTTCATCATTTCAAACTATTTTTATATTGCCAATTGACATTTTGACACTGTCTGAAAGACCGACTTCAGTAAAAAAGTATAATAATCTTAATCATTTCCTGGAATGGTTGCTCGGTTTCATATATCCATCGATCGTCTTTCTCTTAGTTACAGTGTCTGACGAGAAGTCCTAGACACTATGGCTTGAGCAGTTCACTATAGTTTTAAACATATACAAATTATAGTATAAAATACATCTTTACTATTTGTCTCCTCTGCGTCTAAATGTCTAAACTATTTTCGTCATTTATTATTTGAGATAAATAAATTCTGTTTTAAGCTTGTCAGCAAGTAAAAAAAAAGAAATAAGAAACACCACGACAGAGTGACGTATTTGTGGCGACTCGGGAACATAAAAGTCTAAAGCAATAGTAAGTTTTTTAATTAACTAAATTTTAGGACTTCATAAATGACCTTTTGAACATCCGTTTTTGCATCCAGAAAAAATCTCATTCATGACGCCTCCTCTTCAATATGTGCAGCCTTAAGAAATCAATCGGAAATGAAGATAAAGTAAAGGTTATTCCTTTCAATACTGATTCAGTTCTTAGAGTATTCATTGGTTTTTGAATGTAGTGTTTATGTCCTTTGTGTCCTACGAGCAACTAGCCGTTCTAAATTATCAATGTTTCTATCGCGGCCAGTTTTTTTAATCAATTTTTTTTAAATTGATTTAATTTAAAAGTAAAATAATATTTACTTTTGAATGAAAACGAATTCATTCACGTCAATGATTTTTTTCGGACTTATATACTGGTTGTTTTCTAAACGGATATTGAATTTTCCATCAATCTTGAAATTTGGAATATCAAAGAACTTATCATAAACAAAATCTGTGTAATACCTCTACCTAATCTTATTTATAAATGGATAAAATCCGAAAACCTAAACCTCTTTTGTTTTTCTACATTTTCTTTGCCTAAAACGCAGTTATACTGACCATAAATTAGTTGGTCTTTCTGTCTGATTTGTTTTTCAACAGATAACTTTTTCGTCTCAGATTTCATAAATTTCATGAGCTTCCCTAGCAAATCCCATTAAAAATCGATGAAAAACTCACCTTAGTAATGCTCATTTAAAAGGAAGTTCAATTTTTGCTTTTCTCTGATAAAAAAATGTCATCATTAGACTGGATTCATATATTTGTAACATAATAGAGCGTCCACGACAAATATGCCTTCGACAAATTAATCTACTTATAAACATGCTTTCTATTTTAGGACATTAATAGTTGACGACAAATATGTCGTTACTGTTACGACAAATATTTATTGTGTAATATGTGTCTTGCGTAAAGTGTCGGGTAATCGTAGCAGAGAAGTTCTTGTTCAACCCACAAAAATCGAGAAATTTTCCAAATAAGGTCTTTTGTAATCTACATGACTTGCATAACTCGAAGTAGTTAACTATTTTCAACCCGAAATTCATCTCCTATGGAGTATCCATGTGTAGGAAGGAGTTCTTATTGACATCGAGAATATTAACTGGGTCAATGAAAGTAAATTTCGTTGCAAACAAAATTCTAGCGTAGGTTTTCTCTTCTAAAGGCTTCAAATAATGACTTTCTTCATTCCTTGTTGATTTTATATGATCAGCTCAACTGTATCCTGTCGTGAGTCAAATTAAACCAAGCAGATTTGACATTTGTTGTGAAACAAAAACAAAAACATAAAAGTGGTCACATTGCTAAAAGAATGACGACTATTGTGGATTTTTGTTTAAAGTGTACTAAAAATGTACCCAATGTCATTTCAAGTACAAATTCAGAAAGATAAAGTTCATCCATGAGTTTATGAAAATGTGTTTCTGGTTGCAACAAATTATTCAGAACTGAGGCAGGTCTTTGTAATATTCCCAACGTTACACAAGAATATAGACCCAGGTAATTTCTTATATTTCTATATTCATCCTTGGACATTTTTATACAACGTCTGATCAATTCAACCTCTAAAATATAAATCAGGGTACCGAAAAATGTTTTTCGCCTATTCTTCCTTTAACTGTCAGAATTATGAATGCACTGGGACGGATATTCCAAGAAAGCCTTAGGATACGAAATAAAACTTTAAAAAAATAAATAGGCATTGCTCAAGTTCATGAGAAAAGGCTAAAAAACAATCTACGACTTAGTGCAAGAAATAATATATTTAAAACATATTTTTATAATGGCTAATGGAATAAGTATCAAAAAATTAATTCAAATAATTTAGCTAGTTGTTACAGGGAAATACAAATAGAATTAGAATGTAGAAGAAAGAATACACAATTTAAGATAAATTGACAAGAGTAATCAATCTTCGTATTTAAATACGACCAAAAGACGACGTAGTTATCAATCATAGAGATGTTTTTGAAAAGTGTTGATTTTTAATGAAAAAATACATTTTTGTACTTACAAAGAATGAGATAAGGAATCAGAAACTATGCAGAAACCTTTGATTCGATTTTATTTTTAGATATTCCAAAGCGTAAGGATTGTTTTTGAAATGGACAAAACAACTGCATTTTGAAAAGAAGCTAAATATACCGATATTGTTGTTGTTTTTCGTGGATTTAATTGATTTTGAGGTATAGGTCATGATGTTGCAAAGGTCACCTTTACTACGAGAGAAAGGCTAGACTAAAAAACCTTCAATTTATCACATTTGTTTTATAAGAAACGCCCTAGAATTTAATATTTCAAGCCTTTTTAAAAGAAAATGAGCTTTATTCTGGAAGAATTAACACAAATGAAAATTTTTATGAAATGGAGATTAAACATTATTGCATTTTTTGAACCAAAACATTCTTAATTTTGTAGGTCTATCCCATCCCAAAAGTTTAATTCCAGGGGGAAGTGAATACTTTACACCTAGGAACGGTTGGGTTTCGAATTCAAGGAAGTTCTATTGAAATACGACAGTTCAATATTATGAGAAATCTTTTGTCGCTTATTTTTGTGGATAGTTGTAAATGAAACGAAATTTTAATGGCTTAGAGAATCATTAGCGAAATAGATTTTTTCGGAATGATTTGTTATGATGGTTGATATTGATGGCAGGAAATTACATAAAAAGGATAATTCCTACAAATTATATGGACATACATAGATATTACAACCCTTTTATATTTTATACGATAACAGCAAATATTTTGGACTACAAAAAGTACAGTCATAACTTAAAAGTTTAGTGCAAGTTGGATAAAGATGACCATCAAAACGAACATCTTATTTCGATTTCGTATAAGATTTTAAAATAGAAAATGACTTAGGAAGAGATTCAGTTATTTTTCATCCAATCTTTTTGACTGAAAAAAAAACATAATATGCGCTACTTCGCTCCGAATGCAAATTGTTGATAATCGTTTGCCGCAAAACGACAAATCAAGATTACAGTCTATGAAAAGTCAAACGAGAAGCGACAATAGGATTAAATTGATCTACAAATGTTTTTCGCGACTCAGGTCAGTTTCAATAACTTGTCAACTTGGTTCAAGTTGAAATGATTTGTTGTTATGAATTTTAAAATTTGATTAGTTTTGCAGATGTAAGTAAGGAGAGATATACTTCATTTTGATTTCAAAGAAGTTTGACAAAAGAATTGATATTAATCACTATCTGTCAGAGTAATCGATTATTCCATCCATTAGGGCGCCTACTGTACCCAACAACCCAAACCTAAGAATAGTAAATTTAAGCAAATATTTTTACATTATGCAACCTTTTTAAGGACATTTTTTAAACCAAAACTTATCGACAAGTCTAATGCTCTGCAGTAAAATGCGCATATTCTTTTTGGACTTGTTTGTATACTACACGATTCATGTTTATTTCAAAGTAATAATTTGCAAAACCGTTCCTAGTAAACATTGCGGAAATTTATCGAGTCCTTCGCATAATTTTAGCTCCTTCCACAATAGATCTTTCACCTTTAAACTTTAATTTAGTTCCATTATGGCCTTCGAAAGTAGATGCAGTCAGCGTCAAAATACCTGTAGTTATCTTTTTGTACTGGGTGTTGGAGGATTTTAAAATTTTACGATAAATTATTACAGTTGTATAACCAATTAATAAGTAATTCAATAAGTAATTTTAAGCTTATCAGTTACATTTTATTTGTCCATTTATTTCTTCAATATCAAAATTTCAATGCTTTAGATGAATTTAAATAACTTCAAGGACTGAAAGTTATCCGTTTTGGCTTGTATAAGTTTAAAAGTTATTAGGTAAATTCCACATGACTGTCAGACAAGCCTGGATGTCATTCCCTTTTCAGAGAAATCACAATCAGTTTCGCAATTAGGTAATTCTTTGATACATCTTGACGACAATCAAATTACATAAGTGTTAATTGCACGAAGAAAAAAACGCATGTGCGATTCATTTCACCAGTACTCGTCCACTTTTTTCATATCATATGCAGATATTATGCGATTTCGTATTTGTGATGTATTTATTTCTGTATTTCTTTCAGAACAATACAGAGACGTAGATTATGTTAAACTAAAAATTACAATTTTATAACAGATATGAAACGAATGTGGAAATACTTCTAATATGGTATAGCTTCAACGAATGTAAATTAAGCCTGTTCTTCTCTTTGGCATCCATTTCCAGCTAAATATCATTCTTTTTCCAGAGTTTCAAAGAAAATGACACTTTAAAAATGATATGATTCAAAAGCTAGAATGTTAACATTAATTGATTTAGAAAAATCTTTTACAGACGAGATCAAGAAGACATTTTATGCAATTGAATGGTTTCTTAAACAATGAAGGGACAATAGACCTCAAAGTTTTTTTTTCGTATTCTTACTTTAACTATACTATACCTAATTGGTCATAAATTATATTTAAAACGTTTTAATTTCCTTATTTCATTAGATTTACGTTATTTCAAAACAAAAATTAAAATTTAAGGAAATTCTCAAAATGTCCACATTAATCCACAAAAAAGTATCCTCAAAAGTCAAAATTATTAATCCACATGAAGTAAGACATTTTCTAAAATAAGTCTTGCGTTCTTAAATCTGAATTAAATTCGTGTAGTAAAATTTTATACTCTCCAATCGTCATCATTGATTTTAAACGTATTATGCAAAGTGTGGCATGACTTGATCGTAGATTATGTGACGTGTGGTGGATTTAGTGACAAAGATGGTTTGCGCTTTGCCTTATCATCCCCGATAGTCCTTCACAAGAAAATTCTAGTTCTATTCTATCTAAATCACCTTTGTAGGAATCAGTTTGAAGATTGTATCCAAATTCTCATATCGCATAAGTATAGAATAATTCCTATCAACAAAAACTCCAGTTAAAAAATTCCGCATGTATATTTATTCAATTTTTTGTCATACATTATCAGGAGTGTTGAAATCGTAGTTTATAGTACGATAGAGTAAAAGTAAACTTACTGATGATCGTACTAATAGCAATTGGTACATAATATGAAATTCTGTACCAAGCATAACTTTTCCATTATAACAATTCTTTATCAAGCATTACTTTTCCACGGAACCGAAGTTGTATAATTCCACCAAGTTTTAGGGCGTGTGTATTCGTTTTTATGTATCATTTCTAATGATGTTAGAAGTTGTAAGGTTTCGACAAGGTTCTTTTTACTATGAATGACATGACAATCAACGTTGTACTCTTGGATAGAAGTTATCGGCTTCCTCAAGGCGATGCAGGGAAGCCGGTCAGGATTTTGAATCCGAAATGATCCTCGTAAAAGTCAGACATGACGCAAATACCAACACGCCATAAATAAATAAATGTCAAACGTTACTTGTGGAATACATCTGGAAATCTGGATGCAATGCCCATCCGAAATTTTCAATCACAATTTAGCATTAAACCATACTAATTTGTAAGCAAATGCTTTGATAAACTATTTGCAAATTTTAAAATTGACGTAAAGACTCTTTGGAAGTAATCTAGACTAGCCTTACTGTCGAGACCTGCTTGATTAGATGAAATCCTTGCTTTTTAACTACCGAACATATCAAAAAAGCTTTCAATCTGGCGACTAGGAACATCAGCTAATTGACAGATAAATAAAACTTTTAATAGTTTCTTGGCATTCTTGAGGCTTCGGAAACTGCAGCTGGTTTTTACAAGATAAGGTATGTTTGAAAAATTACAAGACCTAGCTCAGGCCTCAATTGTAAGGGCGCCTTGATAGCCTGGTTTAGCTTCACAATTCCGGCGAGTCGGGATGCACTATAATAATAAATCATCCTGGAGGAATCCATCATAAGGCTACGATCGAATGTAAATAAAAGTAACAGTTTGCAATAATTTCATTTTTTATCTTGCATTTACCTGCCTGAAGTATTTAAATGCTAATTTAATGTCAGAGGAAGAGAAACGACTTAACATGTCAAATTGATGTTGCCCTATTCCTATATATTCCTGGCGCCTACTTTCCTCGTACTCATCATCCAAAGAATCATGTGCCGTTTCATTTTTTACCTTTATTTATTATTAAGGTTAAAAGTACTAACTACCTACAGTGCTTTATACTTGTGGAAACTTCAGTTGCACCAACTTTGTTTGATTTTCATTGGAGTATTTCTAAAAGGAATTAATACGTCAATGACAAGACTCTTTTATTTTTTATAGCCAGACCGTTACAGCAAGAAATTAATAAATTATAGATAGATACCTTAATCCAAAATCCAACTGTCTTTGCTAAGCAGATCGACTTAAATTAAAATTAAGTCTATCAGA
>JAQFZZ010000274.1:0-22641 GCA_034696405.1 Isotoma caerulea | reverse complement strand
GAAGGTGACTATCTTGTTTCCTAACTTCTCAGAACGGCTTACCTGAGAAGGCTTCCCCATGGAATTTTTTATTTACTGGGAAATATGGTACGTATGTGAAATTATAAATTCAATAAACCAACAAAATTCAGACAATTTACCTAATGATATCATTTAAACTCTACATGATTAAATGAGGTTGTGCTCAAAACGACTTAACAGAAAATTTGGACACGATTTGGAAAAGATGAGAATTATATTTTTATCTTCAATCTTTAAAATTTAAAAGAATTTAAGATTAAAAATAGCTAAAACTGCATATCGTTGGAATTTAATATAAAAAAGTAATTATAATAGACGCTTTTTAAGCATTTGCACTATTGCACTACATACCTAGTCAAACTATAATCAAAATTGCAAATGTGCTTTTTAGTATAAGTTTATAATGTCATTCTTCAAAATTAGAGGTATCAAAGTTGTAAAAAGTGTTGTATATACTGTTCGGATGTCGATTTGACAGTGTTTGAATGGTAATTGGAGTTTTATCAAATTATGTGAAGGTCGTGGCTTGTTGAAATTTATGTAAAACAAAGAAGTAAATACCTCTTTAAAGAAAGTTTTACCTCCTGTTGGCAGCATAACCGACCTATATAGCATCCCATCGACATGAAACATTCATCAAATCTATCTACCGATAAGGCGACTGTATTTTTGTACGATTTCCTGGTCTTACTGTTCGATTTTAAATTTTTATTCAAAGAAAGGGTGTGATTAAGTGTGATAGGTATGCATGCTCACAAACTTGACCTTATTAAACTTAAAATTCATGTTAATTCATACCCCATAATTACCTTCGAATTACTTTGTATGAAATTTAAAGTCGTTAGAACGTGTATGGAGTTTAATAACGAAAATAAAGTTAATTTAAAAAGTACAACATGGCGATAAATGTCCAAACAAAATATTTAAAAAGTTTTGATGCTGAAAACTTTATAGTTTCAGTGTCGAAACTCTAGACTGCGAAGTTGTTTTTCTAGTACTTATTTAACTTTTTTTGAATAATTTCCGACCGAATTTCAGATCCAAGACCTATTCATATTGAACTGGGAAAGACATAAAAATGTTATGAAATGAAATATTATATGAAATATACATAATTAGGCAGTTAACTAGATAAATTTTGTAAGCAATGTTAAATGCAGAGTGACAAATACTTTAACTTGTATTTCTTCAGCCACAATATCTAAAGTGAGTCCAAAACTTATTTTTTTATGTAAGGTATGACATGATAAAAACGATGAATGAAGGGCGAAAGACAAAAGTCAGTCTGAATTTGGTGAGAGAAAATTAAGAATGCACTCATCAGTAATTAAATATATCTGCTCCGATTTTATCATAATTCAAGATTTATCATTAATTATCACTGCAATTTTTAATTCTACTGACTGGAAATCAATCGAAGGCCTTTTTTGTGAAAAAATACAGTGATTGGAATTGGAAAGGCTTCCTTTCATTATTACAAAGAGTTTGTCAATCACTATAAAATTGACATGAAAAAACAAAAATGTTCCATTTTAGCCCAGACAAATATTGCTCATTTAAATTAGAAGGGTTTATCTGAACAATTACATTGTACTTTATCTTATCATCACATCCCTAAAAAATTACTGTATTTTTCATAATGTCATAGTCATAATTACGCAGTACACCCGTCACTCATAAATTACACGACCTTAATAACTTGAACAGTGTTTACTCCCCACCCCCGTTGCTTTAGAACTGGTGACTAACCCTTGTTATACGAAATTAATCTTATCTATTAATTTTGTCCTTATCACAACTCTGCCCATGGAATTGAATCATTCTGTATGACTACACACAGTAAAATTAATAGGGATCAACATATCGCGTAACCTTTCTAGGAGTAAAACATCGATAACCATTTAACTATTCTATTATACGTAAAAAATGTATGTCATAGGTAGGTAGGTGAACTGAAACCTTATTCCAGCCCACCTGATCCATTACAGATGATATATTATTTGCAATATTGCAATCTGAAATGGATAATGGATGGACTATAGGTTATATTCTGACTGAGTCAGGCATCGCACATCGGCTAAAATAATTGTCCAGTTGGTTCCTACAAAATGACCAGATTACATTTGCCATTATTGTGTCCATTAAGCTTGCACATTTATTATACTCTGGAGTAAAAATAGCTCCGTAAAAATATCAAGTCTAAAGTCAATACAGACTTAGACTTGACATCTTTTATTTTCCTTTTGTCCATGAAATAAAGTGGTTAGGAGGTTATTGTGTAACTACATTGATAACTATTTGCAAAATGTAGTCAAAGTCAATTAAGACTTTTACTTTTATGAATAGCTATTACCAATTAAACTAACAAACTGCGGCAAGTCATCGTTTACCCACTTAACGCCCCAACCCATCTTTAAAGAAATCACAAGTCACATATTTTTAAACCCTTCTCTATTCCAACATCCCAACCTTGCATAACTAACCCTCAACATATAACTTCTTAAATTCTTACTCTTGTGCATTTATTTAACAAGGTAAACAAAGTCCATAATTTGCATACAAAAAAGTACCAATCTAAATGTCCCCTGACTAAAAAATTATTTCTAGTAATAATAAATGTGTCAGTATAGTAAGATAAGTTATAATTTAAAAATCAGAAGTTGTTATACACCTTAAATTTAAGACGTTTCAAGCTGCTTGCTGCTACGTTGAAACCTGTCTTTTAACAAAAGTATAAATCCATAATTGTCAGATATTCAGTTTTGTTAACCGAAGAATGGCGAAAGTCCGGAAATGACTGACAGAAATCCTACTACAGTAAAGAGTAGTGCTTGAATAGTATTTACTCGATATAATTTAACCTTCAGCTCAACTCCTTGTCAAAGTCTCAAGACTTATGGGATAAAAACTTGAACATTTTCATGAATACAGTCCAATAATAACGACACAGTGAAATGCCCGCAAATAACTACATTCCATCGGTTTACGATCGAGAGCCCCTACTTTCAGACCATTATTACGACACCGAAAAAGAAGGGGAACTAGACTGGAGTGAATTTAGTGGTCAACACATAGACAAAAATGGGAACAGAATTTATGAGTCCGTAAGTCACATAAAAGTGTAATATTTTCAAATCGCTTCATTGCAAAAAAGGTTTACGACGGTAAATAATATTATAATTTACTCGACTATCGCTTGTCTTAAAAATGAAACGTTGTAAAGTGTAACGTGTAAACTACTGAAATTAATTAAGTCATTGTTTTTTGTAATAATAATAATTTTTGTCTCTATCGATTAAGAGCAAAGACAAGCTGGGACATGTGCCAGAAACAGGGATACAACTTCATCCAGAATTCATCGATAAGGTCTTATCCTCGCCAACCTCAAGCATCACATCTTCCAGAAATTTTCCAAAAGAAAGAAGAAAAGCTTTTATAGCATTCGGCCTACTAGTTTTCGGCTTTGTTTGTAACTCAGTGTCAATTGTGTTAACACACCAGAAAGTCCCTGATAGAAAACTTCATCCACATCTGCCAGATATTAGTTTAGATAATATTACAAAACACCGGTGGCTCAATGATGTCGCTGATATTTTGGTAATTATTTGCACCTTCGGTTCAGCCGGTCTTATACTCTTTCATAAACACAGGTTAGTCTTTTAATTTTAATCAATAATCAATACTCTAATGACATGACTTTCACATCAATAGCAGTTGGATAACAAGATTTCAGAAATTAATTAGTCACTTTATGTATTTATACTTATCTAGCAACTCAAATTAGTAGTTAGTTATTACTTAAAGCATTAAAGCTACATTAAATACAAAATAAGGTGGGGGGGAACTATTTTCAGAATAACGGTATACGATTCACTTGTAAAGTACGTCTATAGGGGAAAGTCATGTCGCAAGATACCCCAATAGATAAAAAGTTATTACAGCAATAAATTAATATTATACATTTTTGCAATTTTTCCAGATGGATAGTGTGCCGAAGATTATTCATAATTCTGAGTTTGTTATATTGTATGAGATCTGTGACAATGTATGCAACAGTTTTACCCTTAGCAAATGACCATGTTTATTGTTCTGCTAAAATGAACTCTACGTCATCCTTTGGTCAAAAAGTTTTAATAGTGACTGAAGAAGTGGTCAAATTAATTGGAGCAGGAGGACTTCCGATAACAGGAAGAAAGACCCTTTGTGGGGATTACATTTTTTCAGGCCATTCAATCATCTTAATGATTTCTTATCTTCTTATTCGAGAATGTAAGTAGCAAAAGATTCTAAAATCAATAGATTATTTTGGTATGAGTAACGAGGTACAGATTGTATTGTAAGTCATATCTGAGTAGAGTTTTCCTTATTTGAAAAAATTGAAGAGCAAGAAAAAGCATCACGTAGGTTGCTTTATATTCCAATTTTCAATCCATTTCCATGTGGATTTGTTTGTTACAGATACGCCAAGAAGATACATTTCCTTACATTGGATTTCATGGATTACGGCTTGGATCGGAATGATTTGTTTACTTGTCTCTCATGGACATTACACCATCGATGTTATTATTGCTTATTATGCCACAACCAGGTTGTTTTGGATTTATCATGTCTTTGCAAATAACCCTGAGCTCCAGGTAATCTTACTAAAATATGATTATAACGACGGTCGATATTGATAAGAATTCATTTTAGTAATGACTTTGGTTTCGGCAGATTGAATTGAATATTCAAAGTTGAGCTAAAATATTAAATTTTGTTTGATGTTGACCCTTTAGAAAAGATCGAGTACAAATTGCCTAAGTGAAGTCTGGTGGTTTCCATTGTTCAGATATTTCGAAGGAAATATTGGAGCACAATTACCTAAAGAGTATTCTATGCCGCGGTTTCAAAGAAGACGTACTTTTATCACAAGAAAAGAATTTCTTGAATGAGAAATAAATTATTTACTTGTAAAAATTAATAAACGAAAAAACGTGCTAAATTATAGGGTAAGCAACGGACAAGTGGTGCAAGCAAAGTACTTATTTCTGACATACATACACAGTCACAGCATTTTACCTTATCTTCTTAATGATAATGCGAGTAGTTAAATATATTGAAAAAAACTGAAAACCTTGAAATATTGAGGAATATTTGGACTTATTAATTTCGATATTTCGAAATGCGAATTCAATAATTTGATCTAGTTGAAAAAACTTGAAAGTTTTAAATAACAAAATAATTTGAATTTTCATTTTCATGTTGAGTCATATTTTCTCTACACAATGATGGGAATTCGGGAATCAACAGAGATATACCTGAAATTCATTTGAATATGAAACACATAAATACTTGGATGGATGGCCTTGTAATATTCATGGACATTTAAAAAAGTATATATAGATATAAAAATTAACACTTGTCTGCGAAAGCGATTGAGAACGCAAAATCTAGCCTTTACAATAGAAAATTTTACAGAACCATGACAATTTTGAAGTATATTAACAATTGTAAGACCATTTCCAAAAAATAAACTTAAACCCTTAAAAATTTTAAACTTACTTCGTCTTTCCTTAAAAATGTAAAAATTCATAACAATAAATAATTCAAAATTCTCAAGTTTAGTTACTAACATTCATAATTATAAAATCAAATAGAAGCAATGACAGACAAGCACAGTCCAGCTCTTTTAACCCAACTTGCTGTTAACAAGCTAACAGAATCTCTTCAACATTCTTTAAAGCGTATGGACAAATACATAGCAGGAGAAATTCGAAAGCGCTCTGTAATTAAGGATTTCCCATCGGTTAATTCAACTCAGGAATCTGTTCCTTCAGCAAATCAAAATTCAAATGAACAGTCATCGAATTCTAGTGACGATGATTTCAACAACATTTCTATCGTGTCTTTTACCGCAGGCACAGGCAAAGACAGTGTCTGCTTAATAGATAAGAATGAATGTACTAAAGCTGCAGTACAAATGATACAAATTCGAAAGTTTATGATGGAATCAGTAAAGCCTGAACTTCAACCTACGGTCATACGCCATGTCATTGCTCGTGCAATTGAATCCAGAAACATTCCCTTGGTCCGTCTAGTCCTCAATGATGGTGTGGAGGTTCTGGATTTTAGAGCTTTAGATTATTGGCTTACTAGGTTCATAAATTTAAAATTATCTAGGCAATCCTAATTTTACATTTAAAATATAAATGAAGCGACTCGCTATAATTCAGAAATTTTTAAACGTAACGTAATATTCATTAGATACATCATTCCTGAGCGTCTACTGAACCCACTGCAAGATTTCGACGAGAAAGCTCTTCGGAACTATCAATGTCCAATCGGAAATCTAACAAAAATCTCATCAATGAGCTGCAGCCCTAATACGCTTCCATTAGTCATTCATTGTCTGCCTCCAGATGAATTCGACTGGTTCTCCAGAGACAGACTTGGCAAAATTATTTCGATGCCAGAGGCTTCAGAACTGTTTTCGATAATGGGGATGACACAATGTGCCCCAAATATAAAAGAATTGTATATAAACGCAAGAAGGCCAATTTACTGGGGTTGCCCCCGTGAAATTATGGAAATTATCGCTGATGTTCTACTCCAAATGCAATTGCTTTCGACTTTGGTCCTTCGTGGTATGTGTGATGATTACATGCTAAAGCTTGTTGGTCAAACGGCGACTGGGTTGAGAAAGTTGGACGTGAGTGGATCACAATTCGTTACCGATGCAGGAATCAAAAATTTATTTTTTCGGGAAGTCACTGAAAATTCAGCCACCTACCTTATCGCCGCATGGATTCAAAACAATCTTGATAAAATGAATCCCCTTGTGCACACCTTAGAAACTTTGGACTACTCTTGGACAAGTGTTACAGCTTTGGCGAGGAAAATGATTCAACATCTTCCTGGAAGTTATATGTTTAAAAGAGTGTTTGCTCGAAGCGAAAATGATTCTTACGGACATCACATTTTTATAAGACGACAAGTAAAATATTAATAAAACTGAATCGATTAAATTTTGTTAAATTGTCATTTGATTTTCATGTGTTTAATAAGTTTTAATCTTATTTGCAGGCGGAATATTCATCTCGAATCAGATCCAAATTAGACAAAGAATCTCATCAATTTGAATCAGATTTGGAAAGATTTGCAGGAGTCAAAGGAGTCCGAACATTCATGAGATTCGCAGAAGTACACCCGTGGCGGAACTGTCGCATTTACATTCATTCAGATCAGTCAAACAATAGCAATGAGGATGGACGTGACAATCAGAGTAAATCATTCTGCTACGGTATAATAATACCAAATGAAGACGAAAGACGTGTTCATGGGGTTGTTAATTTCCAAGATGGAAATCTAGTTGAGATATATAGCGTTTACCCTGTGAACTTAAATATCCTTGGAGAATCTTGTACGAAGCTTCGGGTAAATATATTAGTTCAAATTAGTCTTAAGTTTTGAAATATTGATAAATACATTGATTGAACCAGATGAATTCTGTTTCTAGGTTTTTAGAGGGATACTCAACGACGTATGGAAAATGCAATCAAGCCTTTTACGAGACCTGACTGTAATCGATATGTTTGCTGACCCGATGACAACTAAAAGTATTTTTGAATCCTCACCTAACCTTAAGAGGGTTCGGATCCGAATCATTCGTCAAACACTGACTGACGAACATATTCTAAAAGCCATTGCGTCTTCGATGTCACGTAGATCTTTAGAAGAACTTTGGATTGCACCTGGATCATACAAATCAGGAATGAGAGTTGAAGATATTATTGATGGAGAGTCTGCATTTGCAACTCAATCTGATTACTACGCAGCGTCTAATCCTCCAAGGCTTAGTTTGATTTCAAGTGAAATTCTCTCCACAACTACTACAAATGCTGATGTAACTAATATGGAAACCCCAGGTGACAATCGTGCTTCAGAGTGCCCTATTGATGACTTGATTTACTTGACTGCAGAATGTATAAGAACATTACTAAATTCCTGTCCTAAACTTCGAAGGCTGGGAGATATCGCATGGTGGACCCCTGTAAGCCAAGAAGAGTTGGAAGTAATTTGTGATCAAGTGAAAGAAAAAAATTTAGAGATTTCATTCGTTTGGGAAAATTATTTATTCCCATAGCTTCTTCGTACAGACGGCTAGAACTCATTCGTCTCTAAATAAAAAAAATTGCAGTTCATCTAATTGGAAAAAATAAATTTGTGACATTTTTGTACACTAAATGCTTCCGAAATTCCACGTATCGCAGCTAAAATGTAAAATTCTGTTGTGTATCGATTTATTTTTCAGATAGAAAATTCTTGTCAATAAAACAATAACTAAAATAACAAGTCATTAAAATAAATGTCCAACTAAAACTAAATTGATAGCTTATCTACTACCAGAAGTAACTAACTCAAACCATTGTCTTAAAGCATCTGACAAAACGGAAGGAAGTGAGGGTAGATCCCTTAGTATTACATAAAAAGGAAATGGAAAGTTATCCATATACTTAACCAATTCAACTTTACCCTCTTTAAAAATTGGTTGCTGAATGTCTAATATAGAGCGCTTATTTTGAGGATTATCAACAATCACAAACACAATGAAGATATTCTGTTCTCTTGCTTTTCTAACAGCCATTTTAACTGTTTCAATTCCTCCATGATTTACTGCTCTACCATCAGATATAATTAATAGGAGTTGTGCAGTCTCAACAGGGGCGCTGGAACCTCCAGACATTTGTTTAGCATGATTGAATAACGCACACGAATATTCCATCAGTTTGGCGACTTGCGTTTGCCTCTGAGCAAATGTAAACTTCTGCATCAACCTGGCGCCACTTATATCAGTGAAAGGTTCTTCAAACGGATGAAGGAGCTGAACGTCTTTACCGAAACTAACGACTGCCAGCTGGCCTGCTTCGAGTAATGTCAGAGCTCGAGCTACTACTGCGACTGCAGAGAAGGCCATCTAAAATTTATTAATTATATGATTTTAGCATTAATGAAGAAACTAAACGTCAAGTGCTACAAAGATAGTTGTGTTCAATGTGTTTTATGCATTAAAAGACAATTTACCTCCTTGCATTGGTTATCACACATAGATGAAGAATCATCAAGAGCTAGAAGTATTTGATACTCTCGTTTAGAAGCTTGCGTTCTCCTTAGCCAAATTTTATCTTTTCGGTAGCTGCTAGCAATGTATGCAATTACCTAAACAAAATGTAAAGGGTTAACCTTGCCTTCAATAAAAATATTAGTAAATTCCATACCTTTCTCATATTAAGTCGTTTTCCAGTCTTATAGTCCCCTTTCAATCGTGACGCTTGAGTTGGTTCTAAAATCAGTCTTAACTGCTCACAAAGTTCTTGAGATAAGGACATTGTATTCCTGTCCAGGTCATGCCACTGACTCATTGAAAGCACATCTTCTCCACGGGTCATTGCTGCTGCTATGTGCTCTGCTATTTTCATCTCGTCATCATTCATATCTTCATCAAAGTCCATTGGCTCTTCCAGTAATTTAAACTGTGTCTCAAATACTGATTCAGCTGGACGCTGTACGGTGTGTGTAAGTACTTTCTCACCTTCGATATCCACTTTTTCTTCCATTTGCTCTTCAGACTGACGTTCTTTCTTGGGTCGTTTCTTTTCTTGTGGAAGACCTCTTATTAAATCAGGTTTATTCTTTTCAAGAGCTTCTTTATCCAAATCTTCCATCTCACTATCACTATCCTTCTCACTTTCCTGAGTCTCGTCAATTTTAGGCATTTCCTCAGATGGTTCTGTGGACTCTGCCTTTTGCTGTTTTTCAGCTTGTTCTTGAGTTGCATTATCTACAGTTAATGCATCGGCTTTTTCTGCGGATTTTATGTGCTGATATAAATCAGCTTCTTTTTGATTGATTTCATCTTCATTATTTTCATCAGCAGTCCCTTCCTCTTCAGCTTCGTCTTTATTTTGCTGCTTGACCGTTTTTAGCCTAGTCTTTGTATTTTGCTCTGGTGCAAGTGCTCGCTCAGAATCAGTCTCTCCTGGTTTTCTTGTAGCATCTTTATCATTTTCACGTTTCGTGGCTTGAGCCTTTTCTTGATTTAACGCTTGTCCTTCGTGACCTGTACCTTCTTCACTTTCGACTTGACCACTAGCCTGTTCATCGTTAGATTTGCTTTGTTCTTCTTCGGTCGATTCTACTTTTGTATTTTCCTCATTTGTCTTGTTCTGTTGATCTTTTGGAGCTGACGTCTGAGCATTGGGTTGCTCGTCTTTGTCCTTTGAAGGTTCTTGGACATCTTCAGTTTTTTGTGCTTCACTGTCTTTGTTAGCAGCTTTCTCTTCATCTTCAGGGTTTTCTCCTTCAACATTTTCATCAACATCCATGGGTTCTTCAACTTCCCCAGACTTATCGTTATTTTCTTTTGATTCTACGTCTTCATCCTTGTCGGGAAGTTCAACATCTACGTGGGATGCATCCTCATCATTTTGGTTTTCATCATCTGAGATTTCTTTTTCTCCATCTTCATTTCCTTGACCTTCTTCAGTAGGTTCATCAAGCTCGGGAAAATCTTCTCTTTCATTTGCATCTAAATCAAATGGATTTTCTTCTTGAGGTTCATCATCCTTAGCTTCCGCGTCATCAAGCTGAAGGTCGTCTGGTAAATCTAAAGCTTCAGGTTCTTCTTCCGGTCCGTTTTGACCGTGATAGGGGTCAACTTGGTCATCGTTAATCTCACCCTCGTCCATTTCATTATAATCCTTTTCCTTCTGTTCTTTCTGATTGTCATCGCTAGGATTTGCATCAGACTCTTCTTTGTCCTTGTTTTCTAATGAAGGATCTTTCGGAGCTAATTGAGGTTCACTTTTTTGAGGCATACCTTTGCCATTTTCTTCTTTTTCATCATCCATGTCCTCGTCCTCTTCATCACTAGAACCACCCCACATCTGCCACAAAATAAGACGTTGAAAAACTAACAAATGCTTATTATAAAAATATAATAATAAAATGGTATCATTTACCTGGTCATCTAAAGCTTCTTGATTTTCACCGTCAACATCCCCCATCTGCTTGTCCAAATCCTCTTCTTCCTCGTCACTTTTGTCATCGTTGTTATCTTCTTCTTGTTTATTTCGTTGTTGCTCATCTTGCTGCTTCCCTTCAAAATCTTCACTCATTTCAACTCCTTTTTCATCGTCATTTAAATCTTTATCCGCTGGCTTTGCAGACTCTCCAGCTTTCATGGTATCTTCTAACTGATCTTCAGACTCAAGTCTATCTGATACATCTTTAGCATCAGAAGTGGTATCTCCTTCACCAAGACCCATTCCAGATTTTGCATCCAATTCCGCACCTTCTTCCATAGCTTCCTGTTCATAATCTGACGGTAGACAGAATCCCTATAAAAAGTATTAATTTAGATTTAGATTAAAAAGAGTAAGTCAAGTTTTAAAAAGCTTAAATTAACAAATTGCTTAATAAATACAAAAACCACCTATACTTACCTTTTGTGCAAGTGTTCCAAACAAAGCAGATAATACGCTAAGCAATTTGCAAGACTCTCTATGATATTCAACCAGCGATTTAAGATAAAACTGTCCAACGATTGCATACTGTTGAAGGAAGGGCTTCAATGCAGCAAAAATTTGTCCCATTTTTTTGTAATTATTACCACTTTCTTTTGACATTACTGATCTCATCACTGAGCAACCCTTCGCGACTTTTTCTAAATCGAAAGACTGAAGATGTTGAAGAGATAAACTTCGTCTAATATCAATATTTGAAGCGTCAGAGGTATCAATAAGTTGAAGTTTTTGGAACGTGAGTAAAATGCTCTCCAAAACTCCATTGGCAGCATTTTTAAATTTTCCACTGACTTCCGGTATATTGTTTGGTACCATTTCGTTACAAGCCAAAATGTTGTCATTTTTGAAAATCAAAAACTCGATAATGATGTTTCCAAGTTTCAAGATTTTTTCTCCCAGAAGAGAGTTTGGCATTTGGAAAGCAAGTTTTCTAATCTCATTGGCAATTTGTTGAAAAGATTGTTCGCACATGTTCAGAACCTGAAGACTTGCAGGTTGATCCAAAGGTAAAAGAGTTGTCAAAGATTCGAAGCACTGGCGAAGAAGAAGTTTTACATCTTGAAGTTTGCTAACAATGATTTTTAAACCAGACATCAATCTTTCTTTGACATCTGGACTGAAATCAGTTAGAGATTCAAATACAACTTGGTACTGGCTTATCTCGTACTCAACAATACACGCTTTTTCAAAAAACTGTCTATCCCAATTTTTAGAAACTAATTGTGACTCTTCAGGACTCAGATCAGAAAGAACCTTCAGTTCCCACAGACTTCGGTTACATTTCCCAATGAAAGATTTTTGGTCACAAACAAGCGTAAACAAGTCTGAGGTAAACCCTTTACATCTTTCTATTATCATTAATCCCAATTCTTTGCTAGGGTTTTGGAAAGACTTCATCATCACTGAAATTCGAGCGATGCATTTCTGGAAATATTCTTCGCATCCTTTCCATACCAAAACGATTTCTTTATCTGCACTTAACTTCTTGTTGTTAGCAATGAAGTGACTCCAGCCCGCAGTAATATCCATCGGATCCATTAGAAAATCATAAGGAACTTTTGTTTCATTTTCAAAGTTCTGAATATGAATAAGACCCTTTTTGTACGAAAGATTGAGACCTTGGAGGGCTTTAAATAATTCTGCGAGATTTTTTCGACGAAGATTATGCACATTATGTAATGCTTTCTTCCGCTGATTTCCTTTGTCTGGAACCTGTAAACAAAAAATAAGTGCATTAAAATAAAAAGTATGGACTGCACCTAATTAACGACAATGTTTTGTCAAAGTGCTTGAACAAAAAATTAATTTCTTACATGAAGATTTTGAAGCTCATGAACTTTCTCAATGATAGTTCCTGTCAGTTCATCCAATTCAGACACTTTTTCTCTGCATATTGATTCACTGTTGTTGAGTGAAGCTTCAGTAAATCCTCTAACTTTACTAAACAATTTAGGTAACTTTCTAAATCTCTTTTGTCGAATAAGTTGACTACTGAAATCTTGTACTAAGCTCTCTTGTGGGTTGAAATCGTTCATTTGATTTGCAGGCAAAACATACAAATCATTTTTAAACTTTGACAACTTATCTTTCTGCTTCTTCAATCCTTCTGTCCCTATTTCAGCAACTAAAACTGTGGATACTGGAGTTTTAAGAACTTTGCTGTACTCTGATATTAATTTATTTAACATCTTCTGACTCTTTTTAACTGAGTCTTGTAAGGCGTAGAAGTTGGCGTCATTCCATCTCGATATCTTCACAAAATCTTTCATTTTCTTTTCAATTGGTGTCTTCAAAGCATTCAATTTGGATGACACTTGTTCGTCAAACTGCTTGTAGTAACAAATGGTATTCCAGAGGTATGACTGAAAAGCTGGATCCAACTTTAAAAGACGATGACTTTCTAACAACGTGATATGGCGATGGAGATTTTCAAGTAAAAGAAGTCGTGTCTTAAACTGTCCGATGGGACAACACTCCATGAATTGATGGAATAACTTGAGAACGGAGGGCATATCATCAGTTTTATCATATATTATTTGCATAGTTGCCGAGAATAGATGAAACCACCATTTTTTGGCTTCATGTTGCTCTCTATGGAAAGAAAAACATCGTAATTGTTAAGACATCGTTTACTAATTAATTACAAATAATATGATGTTTTGTGAGAATCTTACTTTATAAAGCTGTGCTCAGACAAGTTCTTCCAAAACCGTAGTTCTAGTTTACGCCAGGAAATTATCAAAGTGGTAATTTCTGCCAGGTTCGCCGAAACCGATACACGTTGACTAGCAACACCTTCCCATTCCTGAGCAGTGGCTAAATATTACAAAATAACACATTGTATGTAACTATTTGATATCGCCGTTCCAATTTCTTAGCAAATTTTAATTCATTCAAAATTACCTAGCAGTAGCTCTAATCCAGTTAGGAACTTCATTATGGGGCTATCAAGTCTAAAAGATTCTATCCTCACGATGATTTTCACGATCTAGACATTTTAAACATTTAGTTGATCATGAATTCTGATTGTGAGTTCTATTAAAAGTTATGCCAAGTTACAACATTGTATTGTGTAGTTTCTTTACCTGCTGTAGGGCAGGGTGATCTGGCCATTCAGTCATTAACTCAGATACTCTTTCTTTCATGCTTTTAAATACTGACTGCAGCCTCTGGGCCTCAGCAACATTTGGATCGTGGTAAAAGTCATACGTTGCAGGATCCCATTTTGCAGTTTTACTTTCAATGCTTATTTGATGTGCCGCAACATTTGCTCCAATCATGAAATCCCTTTCTTGCTCTCGATCAAATATGCTTACATTTTCACCTTCATTAAAACCGAAGCAGCCGATTTCAAACCTTAAAACAAAAGTAAAATACTTAGATTTTAAGTTTACATGCTACAATTTTTAAACGTAATTTAGAAAAACAATCACATACACATTCATGAATGGGGTAATGAAATCAACTTTCCGTTCATCTGACTTTTTGGCCAGCCAGCTATTGCTAACGTGAGATACTGCATATCCGTGAATATTTAGGAAAAGCGAAACGTCTTCTGCAGTTAATTGCCCACAATCAACAAGCTTATCTTCTGTCAATTTTCTTGACTTAAAACCATCTTCTAAGAACTCTACTTCTTTCAAATCTTGAAATTCTTCTTGGAAAGAAGGGAAAGTATTTGCCAAGTCATATGCCTCTTGTTCTTCATCTGTTCGTTCCATGGCTCTTTCCTTTCCCTTAAAAACATACATGGCATCTTCTTCGTCTTTCTGTCGTTGCTTTTCTTCTTCCTGAGCGTTCCACCACTTAGCAATTTCAAGACAGTAATTTTGAAGCTGAACTACACACTGTGTACTCAATCGTTGTTGGACACACATCTTGTTGCAATATGAAACCAGAGATGCAAGGAAAATTCTGAAATTAAAAAAAAAACTTGAACACAATAAGTCTTTATACGAAACTGACAAACGGAGAAAAGTTGCACAAACCGTTTCTTGGCCCTTTGGTAGGCCCAAACTTCGGCGTAAAGTCCTGATGGATTTATGCTTTTTTCAACATAAGGCTTAGGAAACTGTACCATTGCAAGTATGCTTTCTCTCAAATCTACAGTCGCGACATGATAGCGACGAACTGCATCATAAATTAAGTTGAACCCATTCGATGCCTAGAGGTATTAAGTTCCATATTAATCAGATAACTATTGAGTAAACATAAAAGTAGCATGTAAGTTCACAATGCGTTAAAAAGTTACCTGCACAGAAGCATAAAGAAAGCCGGCAGTAACATCCCAGTACCAATAATTACTAGATACTTTATGAATGAAATGTCTATGTGAATCCAGCCAATTTTGACACCGGACAAGAACAGATTTGACATCATCTGCATTTTCAGAACTGTTGTTGTCAAATAACGTTACAACACTGTGGGTCAGGTCTTTAACTTTAGCCAATGAACCAATGGTACTAACAAACTGCTTAATATCTTGGTGAATTGAGCTGTAAGATGGAGGATCCGGACGTGGGACTATTCCAGCTCTTGCTTCTTTACTTTCTTCTCGAATGGAAATTATGTCTTGAACAACATGTCCAAGATATGGATGACTTGCTGTTGAATTAATACTGGATTTTAATACGTCAAAGCCAGTGGTTGACAACTGATGTAGCCTTTTACTTGTTACCCAATTCTCAAAATAATTAATCTGTAAAAATGATGTTAAATATTTCAGTGTCCTCATAAGACAGTAGTGTATTATGACATCAGATGAAGTACGCATGAACAATTAACTCACCTCTTCATCAAGGTATTCAGCTAAAACTTCTTTTTCAACAGCAGGATCAACAATTGGTAAATAACTTGCAACTTCCATTAAACTCGAAGAGGCTTCAACTATAATTATTCCAATTCTAGCCATTTTACGATATAACTCTTTATCAGTCACATGCTCATCTCTTAACATTTCTAATTGCAATTTCCAGTGGTCAAATGTTGGTAAATGGGGTGAACCACTAATAAAAGCATTTTTCCAGCCGTCCAAAATCTGTATGAACTCATCGCATTGTTTGACAAGAAAATGCGAAGTTATTGCAAAATCATCAGAAGGTTTTGTTATTTCAGATGTCAAAGTGGATAGCATTTTTCTCTGACATCTTTCTACAACTCCATTACTTTCTAAAGTAGGAACTTTGTATGTTAAACTCTGGCAATCAAGTAATAGTCTTCCTCCAAACACAGGAAGTAGACATGCATTTTGAACCATACCAATTGGAACCTTGGTAAAAGTTCTACGAAATCTTTCTCCATCTTCCCAGTCGAAGAAACGAGTTACAACATCAACTCCATTAATTTCCTGCCATGCCAAGAGAAGAGGATTTACAAAAACTGAAGACATTGAAGCATTTGGTTTCTTCACAATACGTAAGAATTCTTCAAGGGCAAAAAGATTTTCACTTGATTCAGAAAGTGGATTCAAATCCGCAGCATCTTCATTACAAGATTTTATTTTATTTAGTTCATCCGCTAACTGGTTTAGGAAGTTTACTTCATCTAAAATAAATTAAAGTAGTTTTAAAAGATTACAGTGTTAAAGTTGAATTACTACGTTTAAATATTCCATCGTTAAGACTTTTTTAATACCTTTAGATATATTTTCACATCTTAAAACTTTAGCACAGATTCCAACCAAAGAAATGTGTGCGTCACTTGTGCTTGAGGAACTGAAGTAAGCAATCAATCTCTCGGGTGTGATAGAACCACTGGATGACCAAGCTGTTGACAGTATTCTAATAATAAAGCAAAACCTTTAAAAAAATCTCCATACATACCTACTTGTTATGTATAAAGTGCTACATAAAAAATTACATACCCGAATAAAGTTCCAATTGCTTTAACATTTTCATTAGTTAAAAACGGACGGAACTCATTTACCTTCCTAAAAAGCATATTTTGTTGTAATAATACTCTATCTCTGCAGTGATCGGATGTTTTAAAGCATTTTTCAACTAGTTGATTCATTTCATTCATAGAAGAGATTCCTCCAAAACCTGACAAAACGGGCAGGACTTTTTCATGAATCCACTGGACCAAGAGATTAATGTTGGCAATTAGTTTTTCGTTGGGTAATTTAGAGGTGCATTTTTTCTCAACCAAGTCGCGAAGGCGTTTGCCCCACAAAGGAATTTTCATCCCATCTAACCACAATTTTGCATATTCCTCAACATTCCTTTTTTGTGGATCTACAAAACATGTAGAACTTCTTTCATTTAAACATGACTCAGAAATTGAGTTGAAATTCACCACAAGATTCCAGAAACAATGAAGGAATTCAGAGAGAGTTCCAGCATCAGAAAACTTCACATTTTTTACAACAAAGCCCAAACTTCCTTTCTTTGGATTTTCTGTAGAATTCTCATGAAATATCGGATTCTGGTAGTGCAGACGAATAGAAGTCTTCACAGTCTTGAGTAAATGACGAGTCTTTTCCTTTTCCCTTTCATTTGCACAGGAAAACTTAGCAATTACATGAGGTAACTCTTGAATATCCCAAGACCGCTGTTTCCAATCCACAAAACTTTCAAACTCAGTCGAATCTAAAACATTAGCTAACTTGCTCACAAAACTTGCTTTCAACGGATATCGTAGCCCAAGGGCCATCGATAATGCAGAAGCATCTTGTTTTACGACCCGAGAGAATACGGACAAAATCAAGAAATCTTCCAAAAGCTCTTTACTTGATCTTTCACCATATTGGTTGTATATCTGACAACTTTCTTTATCCATACAACTCTCCAAAACTTCCAAATGCTTCCAAACTCGATACAATTGCGAATTCATGAAGTTTGGCAAGGATATTGGAAGCCTGAAAGCAATCAAAAGATTTGCGGTATTACTCTACCAGTTCAAACGCTTATAAGAATAAAAAAAAATTTGTAAATCATCGTGTAAAGTCATAATATAACATACATAGGCAGTTTTCCGAACCCTTTTGAACTCATGAGTGTTGAATCAAACTTTTTGTCTTTTCCTTTAAGGTTTGACACAACTGCTTCAATGGCAATGGCTTGTTCTGCATCATTTTTTCCAGAGTTACAGTAAACATGAAGTAAAGCTCGTCTCACTGCTTCGGCCAGCTGTATACCTTGCTGAAGCTGAAGAACAATAGACTTCGCACTAGACAGAACTTTGAATAGTTGTGAATGTTCATCTGTGTGGCCTGTTAGCAAAATATCCCATAATTGTGTGTTTTAGTCATATATTTTCGTAAATAGAAATTGACCTACTCAAGCATGCACGAAGCATAAAAAATAGCTGTATGACTAGAAGTAAGACAGATTCTACTACAGGTAATTTTCTACCACGATGTGTAAAGACACATATCGTCAATGCCTAACGATGAACGTAATGAAGTCCAAAAATTGTTATTCTAATCTAGTCTGACGACCTGAAATGAATACTAACGAGTTTCAAACTTAAGATAAGCCTTCTTGTAGCATACAAAAAGGCATCATTCGTAAAAGTGCAAGAACCCTATTTATTATGATCATAAAGCTTCTATGTCCAAAGTAAGATAGAGTTGTCTTTGCTCGTGTATGTACTTACCAACTGAAGATGCAACAGTATCACGGATTTCTCGATGTAAATTTACTATTTCTTTCCTCAGCTCTCGATCCCTTAAGCCTTCTGCTCTCAAAAGAGCGTCCAGGTCGAAAGAGTTGATCCCAAACTCAAGTAAAGTCGGGTTGATATCTCCATTCGTCCATCCTAATGCCCTGTTATGCATAAAAAATACTTGTGTATTTTCTTGCTTTTATGGGATCAGAACCTCATAAATTATCCATGATAAAGAGAAAAGAAAAGCTCTAAAATCCATCAAAGCCTCTCACACCTAGAACCCAGATCCCGTGAGAACTGACTTACACAATTCTAGAATTTATTGAAGCAGACGCACAGCTTGTTGATCCCTTTGTACATCTCATACATAATATTCTAAGTCGAGTATCTATAACTTATCCAAAGTAGTGTGGGTACTAAAAGCCAAGACTGGTGACTGGTTCTAACCGTGCTTACCTACCATATCGTTTTGCAACTTCGCAAAATAACATAATTTGATCTAAATCCACAGATGAGATCTAACCTTAAACGATGACAGGTAACTCAAACAAGAGAAATTGAAAACATCATAAAATGCATCTGTCTGGATGGATCAAAGGGATCAAGTCTGCTTTATGCTTATTCATTTCCACCTTCTTACACGGTATACTGCGTACTGCAGGCCTTCAAAAAATATTATCAAGACTTACGCTTCAACAGTTTGACAGTCGCCACCTTCAACTAGAGTTCCAGGATTGTCGCCACAAGACATGTAAATCTCCACCCCTCTGTTTCGCATAGCCCTGTGTGAATAAATTAGATAGACATTAGAATTTGGGGCGATATTAATCAAATCACATAAGCACAAACTGATAGGTAATTTGGGCAACGGAATATTACCTCGAGATTTCACCATAGATAGGGTCCAAAGTCAAAATAAGCCTGAATTCGGAATGAGGTTTGATTTCTAAAATATTTCCATCTATGCAGCCTCTTTCAGATAACAAAATAGATCCATTAGGCTCCATAAGTGAATTGAGACGATCCAATACGGCAGCAGAACATCGGTTAGCTCCGTCAATAAGAAGCCATTCTCCATTTACCAAGGCCTACAAAGTCAACATTAAACAAATCACAAATGTACATGGCACATCTAATAAATTGGTACAATATGCTAATATTTCTACTCAAAGACAACATCACAAATGAACGACAGAGAGGATTCAAAACCAATACTTTTGGGATTGAAAATCGGAAAATATATTTCATGGAAGCCTCGAATCAGAAGAGTTTAACTGGAATCTACTAGTAGGAAGCAGTAATAATTTCAATCTCTTTATCTTTCTATGGAGGGCTATGATAATAAAAGTACGCAGGCAGTCGTTCTGGAGTAGGATAAAATCCAGTATGACTCTTCCAGTCTTACTGTAACCATACATAGTTTTATCAAGATCGTGAGCGGATTTCAAGACTTCTTATTGGAGGATGCATGGGATAAAATGAGATTTTAGTACATCATTATGATCTCCTTTTTGAAAAGATGACTTTCGAACACAATGCGATATACCGGTTTACTTGGAAGGTAATCTCTATCCATACATTTTAAGTACGCAATTCCACTGCTACGACATTTCACAAAATCATATCACATCACATCAAATCAAGCCACAGGAATCGGAAGTGATAGCAATAATAATTCTAAGGCTGTATATATCTTTGCAGCCAGTCAAACTTCCTCTAAAGTTCCATTGATAACGAGTCAATAAGGAACCGGAGGTAACAGTAATAGTAATAGACGTGTACATTGTGTAAGTAGTAGGTAGGTAGAGTAAGAAGGATGGGGAGGATATAACCTTAATCAGAAGGCTGTCGATCCATTGGAAAGCTCCGGTTTGAATTTTGCTAGCCTTCAAATGGGTGTAAATTTGTTCCAATTCTCTGGAGACTCGTTCGAGATGTTCATGTTCTCCGGTTAGAACTCTACTTTCTCCCGTACTTCCTTCAGTTTCATAGGAAAGCATCCCTGGATTACGGGATTCTGACTCGGAGAATGATTTGCATCTTAAGTAAGCGTTGTAGAGAAAGTCGACTCTACTCCCGATCCTTTTTATTTCTTCATCGTGACCTAGGCCTTCTTCTGTAAAGTAAAATACATTTCTCGTGTTACAAAAGTATAGAAATGATTTTATGCAAATCCTAACTTCATATATGAGATATATTAAGGAACAGTAGGCACATGCTACGCAAAGGAAAGTAAATCCTTAAAATAAAATGGTGTATCCAATGAACCACACAGTTAAGTGAGGTGAGCTGAACAGTCCAGTTAAAATGGATGAAACATCAACTGAGGAGAGTACTCGTTTAAAACCTAGCCCAGTCGTAAAATATCCTTTGGAATTAATCAAGATAACTAATTTTGTAGACTTCGATAGAAACTACAAAGCTACTCTATGCTTTATGTTGCTACTCTAATGCATATTAATGTGAATCCATGCCAGCGTTAGCAGGAAAATTCTATTCGGTAAACCAAATGACTGAAATTAGCCATATTATTGAGGGACATCCCTTCTCTCTCTATCTCATATTCTCTATTTTCAAAATTACTTTAGGGAATTTAAATTTTATCCTAAAATAGACGAGAATGATTTACCTTTTACATATTCTATAACTTTGGACAGTTAATTGTGTTAAATCTGTTTGAATAAATGTTCTACATATTCCTACATGATCAAAGAACATTTTATAATGCAATTGAGGACATATCAACTCTTTTGTATGACGTTTCAGCCAGCAATTCCATCAATAATTAACGAATTCAAACGGCGAATTACGATAATTTATTTATGCATCCCTTCATAATCGTGATTAGCATTAATATTTTGTGAAATAATCTTTTTAAATTAAATTTACCTGGAGTGATGTGAGACAAAGCTTTTATGGATGACCAAAGTTGCAAAATCTCCTGAGAAGCTTGTGAATCTCCGATAGCATCAGATAAAACCAATTCCTTGACAAATTTCATGACGATTTCACAGATTTGAATTCGGATCTCATCAATTCGACGATAAATGTCAGCCTGTAAACAAAAAGAAAGTACATTTTATCAGTTATAAAAAAAATTATAGCCAGCTTTCATTTCAAATCTTTCAATATTGGTTTCTCACAAAACGACACTTATTCAAAAAGTGATTAAACTCATAGTCATCATTATCATCATTCACATCACACCTGGCACTTTTGAAGAAAATACTGCTGGATGAAATAACATGTGGTTTTACTGTATTAAAATTACTACCGATTCGACAGCATGACACAGGCATAAAAGATGAAAGTAAAGTAAAGTAGGACAAATATTAGCACTTCATATAGCACTTTCAAGGACCTAATAAAAACATGTAAATATGACGCAGCCATAAACGTGCGAATAATATCATAAACTCTTTTCTCCAGAAAGAAGGGGTCTAACTTAGTTATGAACCTAGAAGATAAACTTCTCCTCTTAAGAAGTCTCTATCATCCAAAGTGCACCTTAAATTTTCTAAAAACGTGCATATGAAACTTGACACTAGCCATGTGGACTTGCGACATGACATGGCTGACAGATCATAAAAATGACAAAACAAAGCACAAGGGAATGGACATTTCTATTCCTAGTTGGTTAAACCTCGCTTCTATTCATGAAAGGAAGCTCGTATAAGGCCAAAATTACACTTTCATTCCGTCAAGTAAACAAAAGACCTTAGAAATGACAATTCTACAGAGACATTTTGAGCCTTGAGTATGAACATTACACGGTAGTAAAGTAGCTACCACTAAACCATAGACATTCGAATACCGTAAAACTGGAACCGGTATTCTTTGTCTGCCCTTCTGTGAAATGAGAAAATGAAAATGAGAAACATGCAAATCAAGATGTATAAATTTAAGAATTCCATTTCTTTTGTGACATCATATGCATCTGATTAAGCCAAAA